>QLSR01000041.1:0-32831 GCA_031780015.1 Citrullus colocynthis
GACCCCTCAACCCAACACCCTCAACCCTCAACCCTCAACCCTAAACCCTCAACCCTAAACCCTCAACCCTCAACCCTCAACCCTAAACCCTAAAACCTAAACCCTAAACCCTCAACCCTAAAACCTAAACCCTAAAACCCTAAACCCCTAAACCCCTAAAACCCTAAACCATCAAACTAAGCCTACCAAGTTTCTAGGAATGAAATTTTTGCACCTTTTGAGACAGACCAAAATTTGGTCATTTGTGGGAGGACCATAGCCTAATTTAGCTCCTTTTTCATCCAATCTTCGTCGTTCATTTTTTCTGCTTCCGAGGCGCACTCTTTTTCGCTGAAAGTTGATATCCATGCGTCAGGGGCTCATCGAGGGACGTCAAACCAATTTGTTTGGCCCATAATCTCTGAATTAAGAGGGTGTACCACACACATAAAGATGGATGAGACCGTTGCACGATCAGCATAGACGCCCTTGAAAAAGACTGAGTCTGGGGTATCGTGTTTCAGTTTTTTTTGGGCGAAAGTTCCATTTTCATCAAACTGAGACTACCTAGTTGTTAGGAATGAGTTTCATCACTTTTTGAGACATGCCGAAATTTGGTCATTTATGGGATGGTCATAGCCTAATATAGCCCCTTTTTTCCTCCGATTTTCATCCTACATTTTTTCTGCCCCCGAGGCGCACTCTTCTCCGCTGAAATTTGATATCCATGCATCAGGGATTCGTCGAGGGACGTGAAACCAATTTGTTTGGCCCATAATCCCTGAATTAAGAGGGCGTACCACACACATAAAGATGGATGAAACCGTTGAACAACCATGATAGACGTTCCAAAAAAACAACTGAGTCTGGGGCATCGTATTTCAGTTTTTTTTGGACGAAGCTTCCACTTCCATCAAATTGAGCCTACCAAGCTTCTAGGAATGAAATTTCGGCACCTTTTGAGACAGGCCAAAATTTCATCCATCTTTTGGGTTTTAGGAATGAAATTTTGTCAGTTTCTGAGAAGGGCCGAAATCTGGTCATTTTTTAGAGGTCCAAAGCTTAATATAGGCCCTTTTTCGTCTCTTTTGGGTCGTACATTTTTTCTGCTCCCAAGGCGAGCCCTTCGCGACCCAAATTTCATCTGCATGTGTCGAGGACTCGTCAAGGGACGTGAAACAGATTTTTATAGCCCAAAATCACTTCACTAAGGAGGCGCACCACGCACATAAAGATGAAGGAAACCGTTGTACCACCAGATTAAACATCCCTAAAAAAAAAACTGAGTCTGGGCATCGTTTTTCAGTTTGTTCGGGGAAACTTCCATTTTTCTCAAACTGATCCCGCCAGAGTTCTAGGAATGAAATTTCGTGAGTTTCTGAGACAGATCGAAATTTGGTCATTTTTTGTAGGTCTGAAGCCTAATATAGGCCCTTTTTCAACTGGGTTGGGTCATACATTTTTCTCCACCCAAGGCGCCCACTTTGCAATCCAGATTTCATTTGCATGTGTCAGGAGTCATCGAGGGATGTGAAACCAATTTGTTTGACCAAGAATCCCTTAATTAAGAGGGCGCACCACACGCATAAACATGAAAGAAACCGTTGAACAGAAAGGATTAGACGTCCAAAAAAAAAATTAGTCCAGCCATCATTTTTTAATTTTTTTTGGGTGAAACTTCCATTTTCCTCAAACTGAGCTTGCCTAGGTTCTAGGAATGAAATTTAGTCACTTTTTGAGACAGGTCGAAATTTGGTCATTTTTTGGAGGTTCAAAGCCTAATATAGGCATTTTTTTCTACCCCCAAGGCGCACCTTTCGCGATCCAAATTTCATGCCCAAGTGTCATGGACTCGTCAAGGGACATGAAACCAGTTTTTTTAGCCCAAAATTCCTTAATCAAGAGGGTGCACAACACAGATAAAATGAGGGAAACTGTTGTAAATCCAGATTATACGTCCATAAAAAAAAATAAAAAAATAAAAAAGAAAAACCTGTGTCTGGGCATCGTTTCTCAGTTTTTTTTGGGAGAAACTTCTATTTTCTTCAAACTGAGCCCGCCTAGGTTCTAGGAATCAAATTTCGTCACTTTTTGAAAAAAATTGAAGTTTGGTCATTTTTTGGAGATCCAAAGCCTAATATAGGGCCTTTTTCATCCCTTTTGGGACATACATTTTTTCTGCCCCCAAGACGCACCTTTTGCGATCCAAATTTTATGCGCAAGTGTCAGGGACTCATCGAGGGACGTGAAACCACTTTTTGTAGCCGAGAATGCCTTAATCAAGAGGGTGCACCACACATAAAGATGAGGGAAACTATTGTACGCCCAGATTAGACGTCTGAAAAAATAAAAATTGTGTTTGGGCATCGTTTCTCAATTTTTTTGGGGAAAACTTCCATTTTTATCAAATTGAGCCCGCCTAGGTTCGAGGAATGAAATTTTGTTGCTTTTTAAGACAGGTTGAAATTTGATCATTTTTTGGAGGTTCGAAGCGTAATATAGGCCACTTTTCGTCCCTTTGGGTCGTAAATTTTTTCTGCTCCCAAAGCGCACCCTTCGTGATCCAAATTTTTGTACGACCAAGAATCACTTAATTAAAAGGGTGCACCAAGCACATAAAGATGACAGAAATCGTTGTACGACCAGATTAGACGTCCATAAAAAAAACTGAGTCTGGGCATCGTTTCTAAGTTTTTTTGGAGGGGGAACTTCCATTTTCCTCAAACTGAGCCCACCTAGGTTCGAGGAATGAAATTTCGTCGAGTTTTTAGACAGGTTAAAATTTGGTCATTTTTGGGAAGTCGGAGCCTAATATAGGCCCTTTTTCATCCATTTTGGGTCGTACATTTTTTTCTGCCCCCAAGACGCAGCCTTCGCGATCCAAATTTCATCCGCATGTGTCAAAGTCTCATCGAAGGACGTCAAACCAATTTTTTTAGCCAGAATACCTTAATCAAAAGGGCAAATTAGACATACACACATAAAGATGAGGGAAACCGTTGTACGTCCAAATTAGACATTCATAAAAATAAAAATAATAATAAAATAAAAAAACTGAGTTTGGGCATCGTTTCTCAGTTTTTTTGGGGGAAACTTCCATTTTCCTCAAATTGAGCTCGCCTAGGTTTGAGGAATGAGATTTTTTTGCTTTTTGAGACAGGCCGAAATTTGATTATTTTTTGGAGGTTCTTAGCCTAATATAGTCCACTTTTCGTCCTTTTTATGTCATACATTTTTTCTGCCCCCAAGGCGCAGCTTTTGCGATCCAAATTTTATGTGTATGTGTCAGGGACTCGTTGAGGGACGTGAAACTAATTTTTGTAGCCAAGAATAACTTAATTAAGTGGGAGCATCACGCACATAAAGATAAAGGAAACCGTTGAACGACCAGATTAGACGTCCAAAAAGAACTGAGTCTAGGGCATCGTTTTTCAGCTTTTTTGGGACGAAACTTCTCTTTTCCTCAAACTAAGCCCACCTAGTTGTTAGAATTGAAATTTCCTCACATTGTGAAAGAGGCCGAAATTTGGTCATTTTTTGGAGGTTCAAAGGTTAATATAGGCCCCTTTTCGTCCGTTTTCGGTCGTACACTTTATGTTGCTCCCAAGGCGCGCCTTTCACGATTTAAATTTCACGACCATGTGTCAAAGACTCATCAAGGGATATGAAATCAAATTTTTTTAGCCCATAATCTATAAATTAAAGGGCGCACAACCCATATAAAGATGAAAGACAACGTTGTACGACTAGCTCAAATGTCTAAAAATAAACTGAGTCTGGGGCATCATTTTTCAGTTCTTTTGGGGTGAAACTTCCATTTTTCTCAAACTGAGGCCACCTAGTTGCTAGAAATGAGATTTTGTCACTTTGTGAAACAGGCCGAAATTTGGTAATTTTTGGGAGGTTCGAAGGCTATTATAGGCTATTTTTCGTCCGTCTTTGGTCATACATTTTTTCTGCACCCAAGGCACACCCTTCGCAATTTAAATTTCACAAGCATGTGTTAAGGACTCGTCGAGGGATGGAAACCAATTTTTTTAGCCCAAAATCTCTAAACTAAAAGGGCACACCACACACATGAATGAAACCGTTGTACTTCCAGATTCGAAGACCCATAAAAATAAAAAATAAAAAATTGAGTATGGGCATCGTTTCTCAATTTTTTGGGGGTAAACTTTCATTTTCCTCAAATTGAGCCCGCCTAGGTTCTAGGAATGAAATTTCATTACTTTTTGAGACAGGCCAAAATTTGGTCATTTTTTGAAGGTTTAAAGCTAATATAGGTCCTTTTTCATCCGTCTTGGGTCGTACATTTTTTCTGCCCCCAAGTCATACCCTTCATGATCCAAATTTCATGCCGCATGAGACAAGGACTCGTCAAGGGACGTGAAACCAATTTTTTTAGCTCAAAATCCCTTAATTAAGAGGGCGAACCACACATATAAAGATGAAGAAAACCGTTGTACGACCAAATTAAACATCCCAAAAAAAAATTGTGTCCGTGCATCGTTTTTCAATTTTTTGTGGGGGAAACTTCCATTTTCCTTAAACGTAGCCCACTTACTTGCTAGAAATCAAATTTTGTCACTTTTTAAAACATACCTAAATTTGATCATTTTTGGAGGTCTGAAGGCTAATATAAGTCATTCTTTGTCCGTTTTAGGTTGTATATTTTTTCTGCCTGAAATACGCACCCTTCGCAATTTAAATATCATGCCCATGTGGTAGGGACTCGTCGAGGAATATGAAACCAATTTTTTTTACCTAGAATCTCGAAATTAAGAGGGCATACAACACACAGAAATATGAAAGAAACCGTTATACGACTCGCTTAGCAATCGAAAAAAAAACTTAGTTTGGGCCATCGTTTTTCAGTTTTTTTAAAGGGAACTTCCTTTTTCCTTAAACTTATCCCTCGTAGTTGTCAAAAATTAAATTTCATCATTTTTTGAAACTTGCAAAAATTTTGTCATTTTTGGGAGGTTCGAATGCTTATATAGGTCATTTTTCATTCGTTTTGGGTCATGTATTTTTTATGTACCATAGGGGCGCCCTTCGCGATTTAAATTTCATATGCATGTATCAAAGACTCGTTTAAGGATATGAAACCAATTTTGACCCATAATCCCTAAATTGAGAGGGTGTACCACACACAAAAAGGTCAAAAAAAAAACTGTTGCACAACTAACTTAGACAACGAAACAAGACTGAGTTTGGCTATCGTTTTTTCTCTTTTGGGGGGGAACTTCAATTTTCCTTAAACTTAGCTCATGTACTTGTTAAAAATGAAATTTCATCACGTTTTAAAACTTGCCAAAATTTAGTTATTTTTTGGTGGTCCAAAAGCTAATATAGGTCTTTTTCATACATTTGGGTCGCATTTCTCTTACCCCTAAGGGGCACCTTTTGTAATTTAAATTTAATGTGCATATGCCAGGGACTCGTCGACGCATATGAAACCAACTTTTTATCAAAAATCCCAGAATTAAGAGGGTGTACCACACACAAAAAGATCAAAGAAATCGTTGTACGACTAGCTTAAACATCGAGAAAAAAACTGACTCAGGGTATTCATTTTTCCTTTTTATTTTATTTTATTATTATTTTTTTTTTTTTGGAAACTTCGATTTTCCTTAAACTAATTTCATGCATTTGTTAAAAATGAAATTTCATCACTTTTTAAAACTAGCAAAATTTTGGTCATTTTTAGGAGGTCTAGAGGCCAATATATCTATCTTTTGTCCATTTTGGGTCATACATTTTCTCTGCCCCTAAAGGGCGCCATTCACAATTTAAATTTCACGTGCATGTGTTAGGAATTTTTCGAGGGATATGAAACCAATTTTTCGACCCTACAATCCCTAAATTAAGAGGGTGTACCACACACAAAAAGATCAAAGAAATTGTTGTACAACTATTTTAGACATCGAACAAATAAAACTGAATCTATTTTTCAGTCTTTGGGGGGAAACTTCAATTTCCCTTAAACGAATCTCACGCACTTGGTAAAAATGAAATGATAAAGTTTGGTCATTTTTTTAGGTTTGAAGGCCAATATAGATCATTTTTTGTCTGTTTTGAGTCATACATTTCTTCTACCCCTAAGGGGCACCTTCGCAATTTAAATTTCATGTACATGTATTAGAAACTCGTCAATGAATATGAAACCAATTTTTTGACCCAAAATCCCTGTATTGGAAGGGTGTACCACACACAAAAATATCAAAAAAAATTGTTGTACGATAGCTTAGACAATGAAAAAAACTGAGTTTGGACTATCGTTTTTTCATTTTATTGGGGAGAAACTTCAATTTTCCTTAAACTAGACTCACGTACTTGTTAAAAACAAAATTTCATTACGTTTTAAAACTGACAAAATTTGGTCATTTTTTCGTGGTCCAAAAGCTAATATAGGCCTTTTCTTCGTCCATTTTGAATCGTACAATTTTTTCTGCTCCTAGGAGACCCTTTCGCAATTTAAATTTCACGTGCATATGTCAAGAACTCGTCGATGGATATAAAACCAATTTTTTGACCTAAAATTCTTAAATTAAGAGGGTGTATCACACACATAAAAAGACCAAAGATATCATTGTACAACTAGCTTAGACATTTAAAAAAAGAATTTAAAAAAAAAAAAAAAAAACTCTTGGGCACTCGTTTTTGTTTTTTTTTTTTTCTTTTTTTTTTTTTTTGAAAACTTCAATTTTCCTCAAATCGAGCCCACACAATTGTTTAAAGTAAAATTTCATCACGTTTTAAAATTGGCCAAAATTTGGTCACTTTTTGGGGCACCAAAGGCTAAATTTCATGTATAAGTAGGTTAAACCTTAAAATAATAATAATAATAAATAAATGAAACCGAGTCTAGATTATCATTTTTCGGTGTAAACCTCTAAGTTAGCAATTTTGGCGTATATTATTTTTCTTTCTAGCCAATGATTTTCTAGGGATCACAAATCGGAAATTGTTTCTTCTCCAATTTAAATGTTTTATCATGGGCACAGTCATTGGTAGTGAAGTTTTGAAAGTTGATAGCATGTTTAATGATAGATACACTTGTTGATTATTTCCTTTTAATGTTAAATATATTCTCTATAATTATTATATTATTCTGTGTTGATCTTGTATTGAGAAACCCTGAAGAAAATAAGAAATAAAGTATTGTTTTTAGCAAGGCAAAACAAACTCCTAATTTATAAGGAACCCTAAATTAACCTAACCTTAGATCTTTCTACCATTGCCCTTGCCCCTATCTATCGTAGCTGCCTCACTCGTCATCGCCTTGTCGGTCACCATTGATAGTCAAGTACGTGTGCTGGAAATCACACGTTTTTGCACCATAGAGCCTAAGTTTGCAAGTTTGTGCACGGTCGATCCATCGTTTTTGGGTTTGGGTTTCTCTTGATTTTGTGGTTGTATCCATCCCTTTGCCCAGTAGTCTGCCATAGATTAAAATTTTAAATCTTGAAATCTAGGAACTAAATTGAAACAAAATTCAAATCTCAAAGGTAAAATTGTAACATTTTAAAATATAAAAATTAAATTAAAATCAAACCCAAAACTTAAAGACTAAAAATATGACATTTTGAAACCTACAGATCAAATGGAAACGAAACCCAAAATCTAAATATCAAAAAGATATTTTATCCTACATATATTTAAATACCTGTGACATTTAAAAATTATAAAGCAGTCTTTCAAAACAGAGATCTAAAGTAACTATCTACAGTAAATTATATCTTTTTCCAATAGTCTCTAATCAGTAATATAACCAGCCACAAGTAAGAAAGCCCGGTTAGTCACGCTTGCATTTGCCGACGCAGGTCCTGCATGCCAATGTGGCCACATAAGCAATTCCCAACAAAGCGAGAAGAAGTACTGCAATATTGAAGTAAACAGATCATCACTACTGGTGCCTGGCAATTTATTAGCATAGAATTTCAATTCATAATTGCACATTTCGTAGCTTACAAGTCAAGGTGCTATAAAACAAAATTGCCAGGCGATATCGGACTATCCATCCCAACTGAACTTCCAGAAGACAATGCCTCTGATACTCTCCCGTATTATTACTGGACAAATACTCGCGGTTGCCTGGACGCAACAAACTCAAAGGGACGTTTACACCTAGCACAGCAAGTCCATTTGTATCCCGCACTTCCATTTTGATTATTACAGGAGTTGCACCCCAATCAATTTCAACGACTCCAAAATTTGGTTGGCCTAAAAGGAACCGAGAATTTGTACACAAAAGGGAGTGAAACAGTGAAGAACATCTAAAATCTAAACATTAAGAGCGTGACATGTGCATACCGAACGTGCAGGACTTGTATCTGCATTTGCTTTTCATAACTCTCATTGTAGATGGCGTCAACCACGCAAGAAACCTCACCAAAAATTGTAATGGTCCCGGAACCACCCTTTCAACCGCTTGGGTAAGACCACTTGAGGTTATGTCAAATAGCGGATAATCAATGGCGCAATCATAGCGTGAAATTTCTCCAAAATGCACATCTCCACTTATAAAAAAAACTCCTTTTCTCTTAATCCATAAAAAGACAGAAAGAAGCAAAAGACATAATGCACGGCAGAACAAATTAGATCACAGAGTATCCATCTTGACAATAAATTATCTACACAATATGATATATATCACAAACACAAGGACTAGAGCTCAGTCTAATTCATATGATATGTAAATTAGGTTCAAAGATACTTTTGGTTCATATACAATCCTTCAACTTCAATTTTGTACTGATTTATCCTTCTATACTTCAAATTGGTAACAATTTAACCCCTATAAAAAAAATGTTATTAAATTTAATGGTGTTTCTTATGTATTTAAATAAATAAATCGATTGAAGAGTAAATGTGTTTATAAACTACATAGACTAAATCATTATATTATTATAATAATAATGATGATAATAATGATGATAATAGCAATAATATAAATTAAAAAAAAAATTAAAAAGAGAGAGATTAATACTTAATTTTATTTAGATTTTTTTACTTTCTTTTTAGGAAAGATTTTTTTTTCTCTAGGGACTAAATTGTTAGAAATTTAAACTACTAAATTATTACAAACAAAAGTTTAGGGACAAAATTCTTCCAAAGAGTGTTTTAAATTTATAGAGGCAAGTGTAGTATTATGGCCTAAATTGTGAGGAGGAGAAGCTTAACAGATCAGGTGGAGATGGTGGGGTGCATTCTTGGTCGTCTCCCTTCCTCCTATCTTGGTTTGCCCCTTGGTTGTAACCCTTCGGTTGTTGGGTTATGGGACCCTATGGTGGATAAAGTGCAAAGTAGGTTAGCTTCTTTAAAGAAAGGCTTCTCTGGAAATCAGAGTGG
The DNA here is from genome assembly GCA_031780015.1 of Citrullus colocynthis. Taxonomy (NCBI): domain Eukaryota; kingdom Viridiplantae; phylum Streptophyta; class Magnoliopsida; order Cucurbitales; family Cucurbitaceae; genus Citrullus; species Citrullus colocynthis. The sequence continues at coordinate 9,334 of QLSR01000041.1, forward strand.
CTTACTTTGATCAGATATATATTGAGTGGTATCCCTATCTATTTCTTCTCCCTTCTCAGAGCTCCCTGCAAGGTGTGCCAAAGTTTGGAGAAGTTAAATGTGTGATTTTCTATGAGAAGAGGTTGAAGAAGGAAAAGGGAAAGGTTCGCATTTGATTAGATGGGAGATTATCGACCTGTTGATGTGGGTGGGTTAAAGCTTGGGAATCTAAGGACTCACAACTAAATGGCTTTGACGTTTCAACTCTGAACCTAAATCCCTCTAGCATAGAATTATTGTTGGTGAACATGGGCCCCACCCTTTTGAGTGGTTGTCTAAGGGGGTCAAACGATCTTGCCGGAACTTGTGGAAGATTATTTTAAAGGAGCTCCCTATTTTTGTTCAATTTGTCCACTGTGTGGTGGGGGAGGGGAGAGAAACTTATTCTTGAGAAGACCATTGGGTGGGGGAGAGGCTTCTTTGCTCCTTGTTCCCTCGTTTGTATCATTTTTCAGATGGCAAAAACCATATTGTCGCTGATTTTCTTGTGTAGTCTAGGAGCTCATCTTTCGGGTTCCATCATGCTCTTTCCAATAGGGAAACAATGGAGGTGGATGATTTTTTCCTTGCTTGAGGGGTCACCCTTTTAGGCATGGGAGGAGATGTGAGGTTTTGAAATCCTGATCCTTTGGAAGGGTTCACATGTAAGTCTTTCTTTCATAAGTTGATTGGTCCTTCTCCTTTAGGATTGTCTGTCTTTTTAGTGGATTAAGATTCCTAGGAAAGTGAGGCTTTTTATCTTGCAAGTCTTACACAGTCATGCTAACACTATGGATCGACTCAAAAGGAAGATGCCCTCGCTTGTGGGTTCCTTCTGTCGCATTCTATGTTGAAAGGTAAAGGAATACCTAGACCATATTCTTGGGTGTTGCAAGTTTTCCAGTATGCTTTGGGACTCCCTCACTTGTGGGAGCGTTGCTTGAGGAGTCCTTACTCAACCCGCCCCGTGGGGAGTTTTCCTTAGCTTGCAGAGTGCGTGCTATTTTGTGGGTGGTGTAGGTAAGCAGAACAATAGAGTTTTTAGAGGTATGGAAAGGGACCCTTGTGAGATTTGGTCCCTTGTGTGGTATCATGTTTCTCTGTGGGCCTCGAATTCGAAGGCTTTTTGTAACTATTCTAGAATCATTATTTTGCATAGTTGAAGTCCCTTTTTACATAGGGTTCTCCTCTTTTTTGTGATTTTTTGTTGTCCTTGTATTTTTTCATTTCTTCTTAACGGAAGTAGAATTTTCATCAAATATATATAATGGAGATTTCTCGAGTTCTTTTCTCCTTTTGGTTTGCAGTTTGTTATTTAAAGAGCAGGGGTGCATGAATAAAAAAATAGGAGCATAGGTGAAAGGTGTGCATTAGATAGTTTTACCTTGCTATCTGCGATCAACTTGAAAAGGAGATCTCTCTCCTCCGGGAAACGTCCCCAAGACTCCAAATAGAACAACGGCCTGGTGTTTGCTGAAAGATTTGATATAACCTGAATTGTAGAGTAACTGTGACATGTACTCATAAAAATAAAGCTGACAAATTACGCGAGGAAGACAAGATGTCTTATGATAAGATTTATCACTGAACAAGTGTAAGAACAGATCCAAAGAAAAAGTGCACAGGCTAGACGCCTATAGACAAATTATGCTTGAGACACCTGAATGGATGACCCAATTATTGTAACTGCCGACTCTGGACCCTTAAGCTCCCTCTCCAGCCACGTCCATTGAGCAGTACCCAAAATAGTTCCATCACTAAACAGTGGATCACGGTGATATCTAGTATCTAATAGGATAACCTGTAAAACTTCAAGTCACATGCATGTTCGCTGAAGGCTAAATATATAATACGATCAAAATACAACCATCATTAAAACCAAATTATGAAGATGAAAATCATCGAAAGATCTCCAATTTGTACCTTAATTTGTTTACCTATAGGGCCAAACATATATGATGCATACACACCGTGCTGCTTGCGCCTAGAATGGTAAAAGTATGGTTAATAATTAAACAGAAAAAATTACTAAGATGTAAATTACCAATCCAAGTATGACGGTGCTATAAAATTCAATTTATCTTCTCATTACTACCTATCTCTTACTTCACTCCCTTGCAGAATTTCGTTTCTGGTTCAAAAAAAAAAATAATAATAGGGCTGAACCAACAATGAAGTACAACTTTTCCCCAATTTAATCTACGATTCCTTCTCTCTCTCTCCGTAATGTTACTTAGCAAACTGACAAATAATGTCCCCAGATGGACCAAAAATGTCATAAGGGTCATGTTGAATCATTTGAAGTTATCTATCTCTTTTCTTTTCTTTTTTTTAACCAGATATAAAACTATTCATTGAGGAATTGAAAAGAGACTAATGCTCAAAGATACAACAAGACTAGTAAACAAAAATAAACAACAAAATAAGGAAAGCAGCAATCAAACCATAACAAGAATCTCAAAACAAGACCAAAAACCAAGAAACCAGAAACCCAACTGCAGGATACAAAGTACAAAAGCAAACAAGCAGGTTAACAAGGTGAAATAAAACATCCCAGCATCTACAAATATCTTAAACCAAAAAAATGTTGGAAATAAAGGGGGTATTTTAGTATTTGTATTTACCCTAGTTTTATTTCCTTTTGTGTATTAAGGCTTCCTAGAGCCTCTATATATTCACCTCTTCTTGTAACATTGTTCATATATCAAAATTAATAAAAGAGACGCGATCATGGTTTTTTCTCCCTATATTATGGTTTTCCACGTAAACCTAGTGTTTTCTTCTTTTACATTTTAACATGGTATCAAAGCATAGTGACGAAATCCTAGCAGTCGTCGACGATAACGAATCTAAGCAAGACCCGTCGTCGCCATTGCCGATGGAGTCTTCTGCCGCCGCCACCGGATCTACCATCCAAGAGGCCATCAACTGCTACCTAAGGTCTCTAAACCCTAGCACCGCCGATGGGATCTGCAATCGCCACAACTCCTGTCGTTCAAACCGCCGCAGCTGGTTCCTCCAGCGCTAGCGCCGATGATGAGATCCACCGTCGCTTCTACTTTCGTCCAACCTAGCGCCATCGCGGGTTCTACATCTCAAGTGTCGATGTCGGTTTTTGGTGGAACACTAAGCACCGCCCTCCTTCTCAGTACTATTGTCGGTGCCACCTTCTTCCTCGACGCTGCCAACACCTACCCTCTGCCTTCTACCGCTGCTGCCACCGCCGGATTCTCCAACCATGTTGTCGGCAACCAATATGAACAACAAGGATTGGTTGGCCTGTCTTCGATTATGATTCAACAGCAGTTGCTAATCTTCAAGTGAGTTTTCAACAACAAATCACTGCCCTTGGCGCTCCCACCAACCTCAATCAAAGTGCAGTTAATTCAGGTATTTAGTCAGAAATACCGATGTATTCAGAGAATCCGATAACTGCTTTGCCAACCTTAACCCTTGCACCTTATTTATCTGGACGTATGGACAATTCCACAAGACTAATTCTTGGTGAGAAATTAAATGGCCAGAATTATTTCTCCTGGTCTCAATCTGTTAAAATGATGCTCGAAGGACATCACAAGTTCGGATATCTAACTGGTGCAGTACCGATACCCAGACCAGTGAATCCTCAAAAGCGCATTTGGAAAGGAGATGACTCCCTTCTTTATGCTCTGCTGATTCACAATGTGGAACCTTAAATAGGGAAACCACTGTTGCATGCTGCTACTGCTCAAGACATCTGGAATGCAGTTCAGAAATTATATTCCCAGAGACAGAATGCGTCTCAACTTTATAGCTTGCGAAAACAGGTTCACGAGTGCAAACAGGGAACGATGGATGTTACTTCATATTTTAAGAAATTGTCCCTCATTTGGCAGGAAATGGAAATGTGTTGTGAAATGTGTTTAGGACTATCCTTGTGGGGGTGTCCAGTATTATAAAATTGAGGAAGTTGACCATGTTTATGAACTTTTATCAGGCCAGAACTCCAAGTTTGATGCAATGCGAGGTCGGATACTGGGACAGAGACTGATAACCGCTTTCGCTACTGACTTTGCCACCTCCAGTGCAAAATCGTCTGGTTCTTCTGGAGATAAGCAAAATGGGAAACAACCTCCAGTTTGTGAACACTGCAAGAAACCCTGGCATACGAAGGAACAATGTTGGAAGTTACATGGTAGACCACCAAATGGTAAATGACGTCCTTCGAATGACAAGCCTAATCCTGGTCGTGTCCTTGTAAGTGAAACTGCTAGTCGCTCCCAGCCACAACCTCGGTGAATTGTCCAACTGATCCCGATGTCTCCTCCCCCTTGGGGTTACTGCCCAATCAGGTACATCTTAATCCTTAAGTCTCCTAAGAAACCTTGGATACTTGATTCAGGGGCTACATATCATTTGATTGGATCTTCTGATAATTTCCTATCATATCATCCGTGTGCTGGTCATGAAAAAATTCGAATTGTTGATGGATCCTTTACTCCTGTTCTGGGCAAGGGTCACATTTCTCCCTTTGATGGTTTAATTTTACAGAATGTGTTGCACGTACCTAAAATATCTTACAATTTATTGTCTGTTAGTAAAATAACTAGAGATCTGAACTACCGTGTTGCCTTCTCACCATATGATGTTGTTTTTCAGGACTAGAGCTTAGGGACAATGATTGGCACTGCCCGACACAATAGGGGACTCTATTTCCTTGATGATGAAACTTCTTCTAGGCATAGTTATAGGACTAGTTTGTTGTCGTCTTATTTCTCAACTTCAAAAAAAGATTGTATGTTGTGGCATTTTTGCCTTGTTCATCCAAACTTTCAATATATGAAATATTTATTTCCTCATTTATTCAATAAAATTGATATTTCTACTCTGTTTTGTGATGTGTGCATTCAGGCGAAACAACATCGGGTCTCCTTTCTATCTCAACCATATAAACCCTCTCAGCCTTTCACCTTTATCCATAGTGATGGTTGGGGTCCCTCGAATGTTACCACTTCTTCGGGGAAGCGCTAGTTTGTGACCTTCATCGATGATCACACTCGTCTTACTTGGGTTTTTCTTCTCACTAATAAATTTGAGGTCTCATTCATCTTTCAACAATTTTGCATTACCATTGAGACCTAGTTTAATGCCAAAATTGTTATCCTTAGAAGTGACAATCGTTGTGAGTTCTTTAATAATACTCTTCATGAGTTCCTGTCCTCTAAAGGCACTGTTCATTAAAGCTTATGTGCCTATACCCCTCAACAGAATGGAGTGGCTGAAAGAAAAAATCGTCACCTCCTCGAGGTTTCCCCGTCTTTTATGTTGTCTACCTCTCTTCCATCTTACCTGTGGGGAAATGCAATTCTGACTGCAGCTCATCTTATCAATCGGATGTATTCCCATGTCCTCCAACTCCAAACTCCTCTTGAATGCCTCAAAAAGTCATACCCTACCACGCGGCTTATTCCTGATGTTCCCCTCCGGGTGTTTGGGTGCACTGCTTTTGTCCATAGTTATGGTCCTAACCAGACTAAGTTTACCCTCTGCTCAGAAATGCATCTCCGTTGGATACCCTCTCCACCAGCGAGGTTATAAATGTTTCCATCTTGCTTCCCAAAAATACTTCATCTCAATGGATATCACATTCCTTGAGGATAAACCCTTTTTTCTCGTTAGTCCTCTTCGGGGGGAGAGTCTTATTGAAGAGACTAACTAGTCATCATCTTTAGTCCCTACTGACCTTCCTGAAGTCCTTCCTGAACCCATCCTGAGTACCCACGACACAATTCTACCCACTAAACAAGTCCCTTTAATAACTTACTACAGGAAGAATCTCATAAAGGAAATGGTGCCCCTTACTGATTCGCCGGCTCCGGTCCCAGCATCTGAACCAACACAAGCTCAAGGTACTACTGACCCTGATAATATTGCTGATTCGACAAAGTAGTTGGCTGAGAATGACAAAGATGATATGTCAGAGGGCAACAGGATTGCAAGGAGTGATGAGGTGTCGACAGGAGCACAAGAGGGTGAGACCCTCTCTCAGAAACCCACTACAGAAGAGGAATCCGACAAACTAGGAGATTATAATGCTTGCCTTGACATACCCATTGCATTGAGAAAGGGTACCAGATCCTGCACCAAGTATCCCATGTACAAATTCCTGTCTTATAGTAATCTGATTATGGAGTTCAGGGCGTTTACTGCCAGCCTCGATACAGTAACAATACCGAAGAACATACATGTGGCTATGAAAATCCCTAAGTGGAAGACTGCCGTCATGGAAGAAATGAGAGCCCTTGTAAAGAATAATACATGGGAACTTGTAGCCCTCCCTAAAGGGCATAAAACAGTTGGGTACAAGTGGGTGTTCACTCTGAAGTACAAATCTGATGGAACCCTAGATTAATCTGAGACTTTCTCACCCGTTGCAAAGTTAAACACGGTTAGGGTTCTTCTTTCTGTTGCTACCAACAAAGACTGGCCACTTTATCAACTTGGTGTGAAAAATGCGTAAATGGTGATTTAGAAGAAGAGGTGTATATGGGCCCACCTCCGGGTTTTGAAGCTTAGTTTGACCATCAAGGCTTCACTCAGGGACACTAATCACACTCTGTTTACAAAAAAGTCAGTATCTGGTAAAATTGTTGTTCTAATTGTGTATGTGGATGATATTGTCTTATCAGGAGACGATGCTGCTGAAATCAACAAGCTAAAAAGGAAAATGGTTGACAAATTTAAGATCAAAGACCTAGGGAATCTAAAGTACTTCTCTAGGATGGAGGTGGCAAGGTATTAAAAGAAACAAGTATGACTGGATGTAGACCTCCTGACACCCCTATTGAATTCAATGCTAAATTGGGAGATTTTGTTGACAGTTTCCCGGTTAATAAAGAAAGGTACCAACGTCTAGTGGGAAGACTAATCTACTTATCTCACACTGGACCAAATATTTTCTATGTTGTCAGTGTTGTTAGCCAATTTATGCAGGCAGCCTATGAAGAACATATGGAAGCTATGAATCGAATTCTAAGATATTTGCTAGAAGCAGTGTTGAAGCTTAATACAGAGCTATGAGTCGGGGCATTTGTGAATAAATCTGGTTGAAGAAAGTACTATCTCATCTTCACCAAGACAGTATCTTACCGATGAAGCTCTATTGTGATAATAAGGCGACTATTAGTATTGCCAACCATTCAACATGATAGAACAAAACATGTGGAGATTGACAGACACTTCATAAAAGAGAAATTGGAAAATGGGAGTATCTGTATTCCTTATATTCCATCTAACCAACAAGTTGCTGATGTTCTCACCAAAGAGTTCCTTAAGCAGAGTTTTGACTCATGTGTTAGTAAGATGGGTCTAACTGATATCGCCCCATCTTGAGGGGGAGTGTTGGAAATAAAGGGGATATTTTAGTATTTGTATTTACCCTAGTTTTATTTCCTTTTGTGTATTAGGGCTTACTAGAGCCTCTATATATTCACCTCTTCTTGTAACATTGTTCATATATCAAAATTAATAAAAGAGCCTTTGGATCGTGGTTTTTTCTCCCTGTACTAGGGTTTTCCACGTAAACCTAGTGTTCTCTTCTTCTACCTTTTAACAAAAAATAATCAAAAAACTTCGAAAGAGAGCACCAACAAAAGGAGCCAAAGTCTTTTAAAGATCAACCAAATGAGTCACCCATTATTCTGCCAAATTCTCTTCTCAAAAAAATGTGGTTTGCAAAAGAAATCAATTCCAAATCACTCATCATTAGTTAAAGTCTAGTTCGACGGCTTTGTCTAGGGATGGAATTTTTTCTTTTTTCTTTTTTTTTGGGATTCCGATGATCTTAAGACTAAGACTAAACGTATTTCTTTAAAGAAGTTTTGGTATCTTTAGCAATTTTCAAGTTTGGAAGTGGCAGCTAGATAGCTTTTTTTGGTTTGGTTTGTGGTTTAAATCCAAAAATAGAAGTTCAGGGTCCTCGTTTATTCGAGATATCTACCTCCCACATTGGTTCAGCCTTTGTCCACTGGGATGCAATTCGTGTTCTTGGAATATCTCGCTTTGCAAGCTATTTTAGGTCAAAGATATGCTGGATTTTCATTTGCTCTAGGTTGTTCAAAATTTCATAGAAAAGGGAAAATCAGAATGGCGGATTGATACTTCTAAAATGGGCTATTTTAGTGTCTCTAGTCTCACTCATTTATACTGTTTAATGTGCTTAATCGTCTATATTTGTAGGGTCTCGAGCAAATCATGATTCTAGAGCCTTACAAGCCGTTCAGGTTAATTTGAAGCAATGAAGAGCTATACTGACTGTCCAGACTTCAAATGAGTTAAAAAAGGACAAAAATACCCCAAAGAAGGCCCCGCGCCATGTCCGGCACTAGCTTCACATGGACAGGCGTTGCAGACGCCACAACATCCAAAAATATGGAATTGTGAGATTAATATGGAGGTTCTTCTAATATCAAAATTACGGAATAAGGTGTGAGATTAATATGGAGAGATAATCATAAGATAAACCAAAGAAACACAACCTTTAAGTCAGACAAATAATATGTAGAAGTAGAAAATGAACTCCCACCTTGGACTATCAAGAGGTTCTTCTAAAAAATCAAGGAGAAGTTTCTGATTAGTGACCTTCTCGGTAAATTCCTTTCCAGCATCATTTAATCCATAGTCATGGTCATCCCAGACACCGATTACCTAAAACAGCACAATGACTGACTAAAATTTTAACCGTTACAATTTTAGTCATTTTACAATCAAGTAATGTACTAGACTTTTCGATGAATTTAATGGATCAGGCACCTTGGTCCTCTGTCTAAGCCGAGAATAACCTGGAATTGTCTTGCCCTTATTGTATTTGAGCATCATTTCCTGCTTAGATGAAGGAACGAAACGTGGAACATTTTTCCATGGTCCCACCGTCCTTTCTCGACCAAGTAACTTGAAAGGACGCCTAATGTCTCCATATATGTTATCACCAAGCCAAATGAAAACATGCGGGTCGAAGTTGATTATGGAGTTCCAGATTGGCTGCAAAAAAACAACTCCGTGTAAAGTGTTACTCCTGTAATAACAACATGGTGTTTTCATTCCTTTGACATCGCACTAGAAAATTGTTTCAGAATAATTAGAATCAGATTCACTCGGATCAGTAGATAAAGTTCATTAAAAAAGAAACAACAACAAGCAAAACGAAACCTGAGGAGCATCCTGGTGAGCGCATGATCCAAACGCAATCCTGGATACCACAGGCTGAGGCTCCATCAGTTGCTCCTGTTGTGAAGCACTGCTGCTAGGAAACAGAAATCCAGCGACCGCCACTCCCATCACAATGAAAAACCGCCACCATCTCCATCTTCTCTCATTGCCCATCACTATTTCTTTTTTCCCTGATGGAAGCAGAATTATTTGGTAATGGCAGAAAATGCTGAACTGATGATATAGATATGTGAATCAATTTCGTATTCGCCAATAAAAACAAATAAAGAATCACCAATGAATCAGGAAGCCCATGCTCTGCCTTGATAATTAGATAATTATATGGTCAAGGAAGGTTCCAGAAAATGTGTTTAATAGGTCTAAACTTTTTATAAGCTTCTAGTAAGTTTCTAATCTTACAACTTAGTGTGTAGTAGTAAGTAAACGAACTTTAGCATCAATGTTTTTCATCAAATTTCAGTTATGTGTTTTTCTTTAAAAAGAAAAAAAACTTTCACAAAAATAAAATAAAATAAAAACTTTGACTCATATATTCAATAAGTCTTAGACATATTCAAATTTTTAAAAAAATAATTATTTAGTTAGAGAAAGAAATTAGTTATGTTTAGTTAAACACTAATCTTTTAATTTTGTATGTAATAAATATATAAATTAAAAAATAAAATAGGTTGGACTACTCAAACAAAATTAAATTAAAATTTTCAAACATAAAATTCATAAGAACTGTTACATACAAAATAAATATTTTAAAAATTTATTAGATATAAACCTCTATTCAATAATTTTTTAAGTTCAAGGACTATTAAATATAGATGTAGACGTCAAAATTTCCTAAATAGATCTAATTACCCATCAATTTAAATTTTTCAATGGTCTAATAGACTATTATTTTATATAAAAGTTTGACTTGATTTATATTTTCAGCCTTCATTGCCATTAATTTTTTTGAAATACATATGGCCATATTAAAGCAGGTAAGGAGACTTTAACTTTGTAAATTGAAATCTCTTAAAATGAAGTAAATATTTATTTAAAATATCCCGCGTTTAATGAATATAAACTAAAATTAATAAATAATAAAAATAAGAGAAATTATTATAAATAAAAAAATATCAAAAAAATTATTATAAATAGAAAAAAATGTCAAACTATTTTAAAATATTGAAAAATTTTACTGTTTGTCGCAATCTATCGCTCAAGCAATAAACGTCTATCGTTGTCCATCGCTGATAGATAATGAAATTTTTCCATCTTTGTAAATAATTTGACTTATTTTGCTATATTTGAAAACAATCCAAAATATCATACTATTGTAGCAAAATTTTACTAGGATAGACCACGATAGACCCTATACATTTGTCCGTGTCTATTTGGTAAAGTGATAAATGTCTAAGTTTATCGCGGTTTATCATAGTTAGAAAATAAAATTTTAATATATTTATAATTATTTATAACAGTTTTTCTATTTTAAAAAAAATTTGAAAATGAAAAAAATTAAATATTTCAAAATTTTGTTGATGAGATGTAATGTACTTAATGATTTAAAAAATCCTTATATGGTTAATAGTGAATTCGAAAATTATATATTTTTCTATTTTAAAATATTGTAAAATTGAAAGAGGAGAGAATCTATTCAAAGGTTAAAAATGCCTTAAAACGTGGCTGAAATTAACATTTTTGAAATATTACTTTAATTCTTTAATCTTTCAAAATGTTATTATAAGTTTATAACAAATTGTTATTTCCAAACCTACTCAGTTATATCTGAATTTGATAGTTAGTAGTTTAGGTCCCCTATCCGATTATAAAAGAATGGTTATTCCATTTTGATTTTTTTTGATGGACGTGGTTGTGATAGCAGCGTGCAGGTGCGTCATTTCCACGTATCGTAGGCGGTTGGGCCTGGGGATGAGCGGTAAGTGTAGGTTGTGTGGGCTTTGGGTTGCAAAATAATGCAAGGCGCTATTCTCTTGGCTTCACAGCCACTCCGCGTAAAGTTGTCGTGGAGCAGCAATTCCAGTACTGGTAATCCGTCCGCAACCGCAGGCTCTGGCAATCCAAGCTTGATGGCGGCCGCTGGTCCGAAGTGGGCTCAGAAGACTGTTACGCTGCCTCCTCATAGGCGGGGCTGTCATCTCATCACCCCGAAGGTGATTAATTGGTTATCTTTGCCCACCTTATCCAGAATCTCTTATCGATCTCCCGGGGTTTAAATGGTGCCAACTTTTTGTTTTTATTTTGTTTCTGTTCATAAGTTCCAGTTGCTTCTTAGTCTAGCTCAGGCCTGTCATCTACATATATCGGTTTGACTTTTCCGAAAACAATAGACGAAAATGTCATGTTCTGTAGATACATCCGAAACAATTCTTTTTGTTGCCTTGCTAAAATTATTCATTTCAACATTAATATGATATCGGATTTGTTTTCCTCACATTGCTGCTACTGAGTTTGATTTCTATAGCAGATAATAAAAGAAATTGGGCAAGACTTATCAGAATTCAAATGTGGCCTTGCTCATATCTTCTGTAAATCTTCTAATCCCGTTTTTCTATTTTGGAGATTAATGTGTAGTTGGATTTCTTTGTTGAATCATTTGATGATGTTTCAGTGCAGCATACGAGTGCCTCTCTTACCATCAATGAAAACTATGATTTGGATGTTCGGAGTGATACTGAAACCTTTCTCAACAAGATAGTGCCTGAAGTTAGTTTGCTATCCGCACTTATCATTTACAACTGTCATTCGTCGCGAGCTATCCCATTTTGACCTTTGTTTCTCTCTCCCACTCTCATTTGGGGGGGCTGTTTGCAGGGTACATCTGCTCCTTGGAAGCATACACTTGAAGGTTATCAAATTCTATTTCCTTCTACTTTATTCTATTAAGAAGACCTTTTCCCTTTTCTAGTTTTATGATTTCATATACTGAAAAAGAAAATGTACTCTAGTAAAAGGGCCCGTGCTTTTGTCTCCATCATAATAATATTGTAAGGCAATTTGAGCTCTTGTTAGTTGTAATGTATAGGATACTGATGGAGGTGCTTCCTGGCTATGATGGAGGATGGATTATGATAGATGTTGGGTAGTTTATGAAAAAAGACAGAAAATGTAAAATCAACCAACCAATGCAAATAATATATGAAGAGCAAGTAGGCTGGAACAAAATTTATCCGGATTAGTCTCATTTTAATTTGACAGGTTATCTTTAGACATGTGGTAGGTGGGTAGGTTTTCCAAAACTGCATTACATAAAGTTAGCCAACCCTCTCTAGACAAATTATACATTTTCCATCTATCAAGTTTTAGGTAAACTTTGTCAATAATAGGCTGCAAAAAGTGTGTTGTTTTGGATATCCACCAAGAGGCAAGCCTAGGTAAGTGAAAGGCAATTTACCCGATGTGCAATTCAATCTAGAGGAAGTAGAATTCAAGGTAGCCTCATCAACATTAACTCTATATAGTGGTGACTTCTCCCAATTAACTTTCTGCCCCGAGCACTATTCAAATAAACCAATTGTTTGGATAAGAATGACTAACATGGCCTCATCATACTTGCAAAATAGAAGGGAATCTGCGAATTGCAAGATTGATAAATGGACTTTGTCTTTGCCTACCAAGAAACCTTCATACACTCAACTTCCATGAGCTCTATTGATTGAAGCCCCAAGCACTTCACTAATAATGAGAAATAGAAATGGTGATAATGGATCAGTTTGTCTAATTCCCCTAGAAGCTTGAATGCGACCTCTAGGCCATCCATTGATGTACACAGAAAATTTTGGGCTTTGAATACATCCATTGATCCATTCTACCCATTTTGGATGAAAACCGAAAAGAGTGAGAATCCATTCCAATCAACACGGTCAAATGCTTTCTCAAGGAGCATTTGAGGACTAGGTTTCTTGTACGTCCTTGTATTCTTTCATTTCATCTCAATGAAAGTAATTGTTTCTATAAAGAAAAGTTGTATCTGAGGAATATTTACACCATTGTCTTGTTTTTCCTATCCTAGAGTCGTTTCAACCATTCCTTTGTGTGTGTGTGTATTATATATAATTTTTTATTTTAGACATTTACTCATTTGATAATGAATGTGCTCATTATGCAGGCCCGGATGACATGCCAGCACACATTAAATCATCAATGTTTGGCTGTGCACTCACGTGGGTCATTCTACATAGTTTCTGGATTAAATGCCTACTTGACATGCTGTTCTCATTTGTGATTGTTCTTTTGTAGGATTCCGATAACAAATGGAAAGTTAAATATGGGTACTTGGCAGGTACAGTTTAGTAGGTCCTTTTATTTATTTTTGTAGTTTTTCCATTAAATAAAGCACTAACAATTTTTGTTAATAGTGAGAATGATTAATTGGTGAAGTTTAATTTAAATATTGATTCTTTATTCATTTAGTTGAATAATTGGGATTTAGGTGTTTTTGGTATATCAGAATGAGAGAATGATCCTTCTTGGTACACAATTTGTAATTTAGGTATGAGAAGAAATCATTCCTTAGCATTATGTACTTATGAACGAGGGATCTGTACCTTTCCAAAGTTTTGGGTTTTCAACCTTTCCCTCTGTCTAGGATTAAACTTCTCTTCTTACTTCTTCAGTTCTTTTTTATACTTGTTTTATATATTTTCTTTTTGTTCGTGCATATTCCTTTTATCTTGTTTAGTTAGAACAAATTAATATGTTTAAGTTAATTTTATAATTGTTAAGACTACATGTGTTTGTTTAGTTGTTAGTTCATAACCTTTCTAGTCAATGAAATGTAATTTTCTTATTTCAGTTTTCTTGACACGTTTTATCTTTTTGATTCACTTTATGTTGTATCTTTTAAGGAAAAGTTTGGAACTGCATTGGGATTAGTACTTTAATGTTCAATCACCAGGTTAGCATGGTATCTATAAAGAAATTTTGTTCCTGATTAGGGTTATAAGGAAATCCACAAGATCTATTGGTTCAAGTCATGATTGGAAATGGATAGAAAGTCTACTTGATTTTCTATCCTGATAAGATGAAACATAGGCTTGCCACTGTTTCATTTTGAATTAAAGTAATGCCAAGTATTTGGATCTCATTAGGTCTCCCCTTTTTGAACATGAATATTTTTGGCTTTTTGAAACCTTTAGACCCTCAGTTGTGGGTACATACTCAAGGAGGGCAACAAAGGTAAAGCACCGATGGAAGTTAGTTAACGTTGTGTGTAATTGTTAGTGGGATGTGGAGTACGATTGTCCACAGTAGGTGTAGGTTTGGCTACAATGGTTAAGAAGAGTGTATAAGGTTTTTTGTATTCAAGTAAGGGGTAGGAAGTATTTTGTGACAGAACAATACTCTAAGAGGGCATTTTAGAGTTGAGTTGGTGGTAATAATTGTATGTGGAGTTAAGTCTGTGTTTGGGATACAGAGTTGAATTGAGTTGGATCAAAAAGCCTGTATTTTGCAGTGGTAAGTTGTGTTGAGTTACTTTGTTAGGAGTATCTTTTGCAGTTTTTTGTATTCTAGAAAACCGTCTTTTTTGTTGCATATTTTTGTTTGCTTGACTTATTTTTTTTAACTATTCAATTATACACATATTTTCCCAAAATTTCAACATGAGATATCAATTTAAAAATTTTGCATATATTTTACAATCTTAGTTGAGGGTAAAGTTCAGATTCTCCAAAATTTGGTTCGAGTTTCAAGTATTTTTTTCCTTCTCAAACATGATTCCAATTGCCTTATTTTTAATGTTGCCGTCTATTAGTTTGGAGTAGGAGTGGTTATTGAGGAGTTTTTTTTTTTGGGAAGGAAAAGAATGGTAGTAGTAAGATCAACCATTTGGTGCATTGGCAAGTAGTTTCCAATTCTCGTTCCCATGGTGGTCTCGGCATTGGTACTTTGAAGCATAGGAATTTGGCTTTTCATGCTAAATTGGGTTGGAGGTTTATGCAACAACCTCACTCCCTTTGGAAAAAGGTGATTATTAGTACTCATGGAAGAAGTTTGAACCGTTATTGAGAAAGGTAATTTGAGCCTCAAAAGCTCTTAGGTTAGTATTTACAGAACGTGGAAGAAGTTTGAACCGTTATTGAAAATCAAAGTTGGCAATGGCGTTCCTTGGTTTAATGAGATTATGTTGAAGGATAGTTTTCCTCGTCTTTTTGACATTGCCATCAATCCAAATGTTATATAGTCCCTTCATATTAGAATGGATCAATAGCTTCTTGGAGGTTTTTTTGTTTAAAAATAATAATAATAATAATAAATTACACAAGCCTTTAAAAAAGAAAACTCAGACTTTCAAGAGCTTTCTTCAAGTTTATTTTTTACTTCACTTACCCCTAACATTATGGAGGATATTCGGAATTTATCTCTTGAATCCTCGAGCTTCTTTATGACAAAATTATTGATTAAATATTTGGACTCTCCCTCTTTTGTGGATAACATTTATTCTCCGCTATTTGGAAATCTCCTAGTCTAAAGAAAGTTAATATTCTCAAGTGGATTCTTCTTAATGAAAACCTTAATTCTTCAGAAGTTTTGTAGAAAAAGCTTCCTCAATAGTCTCTTATGCTAAGACAACTCTTATACCAAATCCACTAGCATCCACCTTAGCCTCATCATTCCGACCTGACCCAAAGAATCAAAGGCCAGGCTTGGCCCAAGCCCTACAAGCCTCAAGTACTGATTGGACTTGGCTTGGCCCGACCAACCTCTTAAGCATAGGCTCATAGCTCAATTCATGGACCTTGCTCAATGGGCCGAATTTGGATTGGGCTTGGACCGACCCTTTAGATCGGGCTCGAATTGGCTATTTGAATAAATTATTATTTTTTATTTTAAATTTAAAAATAGCCTTGAAGGCTTATTTATAGAATATGGAACCCCTTCATTCTTCAAATTTTTCAACGTGGGACAAGAATAAATTCTTTGATGCCTTTCACTTTCCAACTCTCACCCACCCTACACTAAACAATTTAACCCCCTCTCATTTTCTTTTTTTTAAAAGGATACAAGCCTCTTCATTGAAATAATGAATTGAGACTAATGCTCAAAGTACATAAGAGAAATACAATGAAGAATAGAACCTAAAGATCAGGAGGTGCACTTGAGTATCTCAACTATGTTGATACCCCCATAACATCCTCATCATATCCAAGCAAACTATCCAATCGGACAAAAGTAAAGTATACAACTCAAACCCAAAATTACAGAAAACTAGTGCAAACTATTCCAAAACAAATACCAGTACAAAGGGAAACAGTACAAGAATCTGCAATTCAACAATAAGTCAGTAACTATCAAGGAAGAGACTTGTTTCCATTAAAAAAAAAAAAAAAAAAACAATTAGTCAGTAACTAATAAGTTTGAAACATGAACACCCTCCGATTTAAGCTCAGATACTGGATAGAGAAGTCTACAAATGAATTGGAAAGTGTGCTCCAAGAGGAAACATTGAGTCGGGCTATTTCAAATTGGTCTAACAAAGGAGTTGATTTGTCATGGAAGACTCTTTAGTTCCTCTCGACCAAATTTCAGCTAGCAAAGCTTTGACCACATTATTTCAAAGTAATTTGGGACCCAACTTGAGACTTGGTCCAACCAAAATCTGCAAAACATAATTGCGAAAAACATTGCCAAAGGCCCAACTTAAGTTAATTAAATTAAATAAACGTTGCCAGCACTTTTCAGCATAACAGCAGCCAAAGAACAAGTGTTGTAGGTCTTCCTTATTAGCCATACATAGAGAGCAAATATATCGAGACGAATGATGAGAAGGGAGTTTCCTTTGCATGACTAAAGAACCGTTTAAGTACCCAAATAACATAATCCAAACCATAATGTTCACACGTTGTGGGCCCTTGAACTTCCAAAGAGCTTTCTCCAACTATCTAAAGGGGAGACCAATACAAATGTGTAACAAGGGACTTGATCGAGAAAGCTTTACTAGCTTTGAGACTAAAGCTACCTATCCAGACATATCACCACCCTTTTATCTGAGATGAGGCCAATGAGATTTTGGAATTCAATTATCTCTTCCTCCTTTAATAGTCGACGAAAGAAAATGGACCATGAGGAAGAGGAGGTATGTCAATGATTTAAAGCTGATCCTTTTGGGTTGAGAGCAATTCTATAAGCCAGGAAAGCAAATATTCAAAGGTGTTTTGTCTACCCATGGATTGAGCCAAAAGGCAATTCTACAACCATTGCCAAGCTTAAACACAGCCAAGATCTAGAAATACTAATCTAGGGACTACGTAGGCTAAGGTTTGCCTTACCGGCTGTGTGCCAACTGAACATGCTTCTACCATGAATGCTCAGAAACTTTTAACAAGTAGCTTTCCTTTAACAACTTTGGAAGGATCAATAGCCTCAATGTTACTGAAATTTAAGTTATTACCACAATTAACATCTATAATTTCAATGGTCGAGGGTATATACCCCCCCCCCCCCTATGTAAAACGTAAAACCATAATAACCTTGAAAGGCTAAAGAAGATGATTCGTATGCCACAATTGGTGAATGATTATTATGGATTAGAGAGTAGGGCAAGGCATTGAATATAAAGCCTTAAGCCTATACAAAAATGGTGAAACAAATAAAGAAAGGAAATAATCCATCAATATATTTACAATATATGAGAAATTACTAAAATAAAATAAAGTAAAAGAAACTTTCTTAAAATAACATTCTATCAAACCAAAACATATGTAGCGCTGTTTAATTTGATTTGACCTTTCTTTATTATACCTGGTTGAATTAGCAATGTTCCATTAGCTTTTACATATTTCCGGTCCTTAATATGATTTTTTTTTTTTTTTTATAAGAAATATGATTCTTTTTAATCATCTTGAAGCAGCGGTAATGCCTAATGGATCAGGATAAGTTCTGGCGAAGTTTAGAGAATTTGAGGTTGACTATATGAAATTTTCTGCATTTAGTAGAATTGAGAGATGAGTTGGGGGTGGGTTGATGAATAGGTATGAGGTTTGGATGGATGGGTCTCTATCCTTGGTTTGGTGTGACGAATGGGTTTATATATGGAATGCTACATGCTATGACAGATGAATCTAATAGTCTTAAATTGAATGGCTAATTTTGATTGGACTTTGTTGGATGCTTCAGGGAATATGGCTATGTGAGCACCGAGACCACCCCACTGCACGCAATATTGTGGTCACCCTGAATGGAATTTAGGTATATGCTCGGAGTTGGAGCTTCTGCTTACCCTACCATATCTCCTGGTTGTATTGATGTCAATAACAAACTGGTGTCTCGTTGCCGCTTTGGCATAAATGAACTGGAGAGTGGGAGTTTGGGACCATGTGAAACCTCTCCTTTTTCTATTTCTTTCTTTTCTTAAAAAAAATGAGATTGTAATTCGTGGTTTATTATTTAGTTATGTTTGGACTGATTTTTTTTTCTGGAGATCAAACAAGAATAAAAAACAGAAACAACGGCAACAGAGAACATTGAAATATTTAGGGGCATTTAATAACCAATTGATTTTTAGTTTTTTGGAGATGGAATTGAATTTTCTGTCTTTTCAGTTTTAAAAACTATTAATAAATTTAAAAAACGAAATATCATTTTTTAGAATACGTCTTTTCTAGTTATTGTAAAATGATGACTTTATATGTTTGCCTATTCTTCACATACCGTGTTCGAATCCTTCAATTTACAATAATTTTTTCTTTTATTTATTTTCTTTTTTAGGAATATTTCTTCTTTCTTTTTTTTTTTTAAGGAATATTTCTGTCCATTTTATAATAATGGTTTCCAACTTTTTTATGAAATTGAATTCTAAGTAACGTTGAAAAATATGCTTTTTTTTTCTTTTTTTTTTTACTTTATATATATATATATTACGCTACAGTTTCACGTAAGTCTTTTTTCCCTTTATTTCTTTGAACTAATTGTTTTAATTGATTTCTTATTCATCTATACTTTTCTCTCATAAAAATGAAATCAATTTCTTTTATTTTGTCGATATTTTTATTTTTATTATTTTCTTCATTTGACCTATGATTAATCAATACATTTAAAATATGGATATTGTTATATCAATATGAAATTTTTTTAAAAAGTTAAAAATAAAATATAATTTTGTTATTGGTGTAGTCTATGATCTATGTGGTCTATGACAGTAAAATATTGTTATATTTATAATTGAAAATAATCATTTTTTATTAATTTTGTTATTTACAAAAATAATTCTACTATATTTATATTTTATTTTTATTTTGAAATTTAAAATTTATCAATATTTAGATTTATATATTATTTTCATTTTCAATATGTATATTTTTTTATATTTCAATTTTTAAGTATTAGATTTTGCAATATGTGTGTTTATATATTATTTTAATTCTATATTTTTTTATATTTCAATTTGGATTTGACTTACATCATATAAGACAAATGACTCGAGTTAGAGATGACATTACCCCTCAAATTTGAGCAACATGTGAAGAATATGATACAACTTTGTTATTATATTTAGTTGTCATCGAGACTTTACTTTCATATGACATAAACTTTTGATAATATCTTTTAGAGTATTTAATGTATTACATATCCTTTTTTTATATATTATGTTGTTAAAAAAAATCAAGAAATAGTTATCAAACAAACTTCTATATCTGTTTATTTTTTTTAGGAGACAAAAATAGTTATAAAAAATAATCATGTTTCTTGTTCTCAAAAAAGAAAGAAATAGAGAACGAGAAACAAGAAACGAGAATGTTATCAAAATGGTCCAAAGGAACTCTAAAAACGAAGATGAAGGGAATGTTTAAACACAGTTAAGCAGGTAAGCAAAGGCTCTCTCTCACCCCATTGTGTAAGAGTTTTGTGTAAAGCCCTTCTTCTCATTATTTACCTTCATTCTAATTAAGCAGGTTGAAAGCCCTAAAGTAGCCTTAAGAAAAGGAGGGCATTTAAAGACAAACAAGAGAGGATACCTACCCAGTGAAAAAAACCTTAAAGAGGCTATAGGCCCGCCGAACTCCAAATGGTAGAGAAGTTTCAGGACCTGTACAACATTCACGGATTAAGTGCAGTATTGGAATGCTTTTACCAAAAAAAAAAAGAAAAATATTTGCAAAAATAAGATTAAATTTTCGATTTTATTGATTTCAGTCTCTTATTCTATTAGTCTTTTGTGCTCACTTTGTGTAGGTATACAATTTTTCATTTTTTTTCTTTGACGATGTCAAAACTAAAACTTCAGTATTTGATTTCCGATCTAAAGTTTATCATTAAAAAACAGAAATTATATCATTCATGTGGATTTAAAAAATTTCTCATTCACATAGATCTTATTGATTTAGAGTTGGGTTATTCTAATATTTAACTTTAATATTTATTTATTATTCATATAGATCTTATTATTTAGAATTTGATTATTCTAATATTTAATTTTAATATTTGATTTAAGATCCTAAATTTATCTTTAAAAACAAAAAAAAAATTATTATTTATTGGATAAAAAAAGATTTATCGTTCACATATATTTTAATTTCAAATTATATTTTATTGATTTGAAATCTAAGTTTTCTCTATAAGTAGCTAAATTTAACTTTTTAAGTTTTTTTTCCTTAATTCCGTTAACCCGCTCTCTCTCCCAAGTTTTCAACTTCGTATTTTTTTTTTTTTTTTTCATTTTGTTAATAGTAACATCTTTTCCAATGTTTCTTTTCATTTTCTTTGAGAATAGTTTAATTGTTATGCTTTAGGTATTTTGAGGTCTAGAAGAAATATCATTTGAGATTCAACAATGCTCAAGAAATTTAGAGATCGACAAAGTGACAAAGGAGAGTGTGATTTGATTGTTTTTAGGCTTTTGTAGTTTTTTCACTTTTTAATTTTTGTATATGCACACCAATTAGCTTAGGAGTTAATAACAATTTTTATTATTTTTTACATGCTCTTGTTTTTTTTCCTTTTTCCAATAATTTGATATAAATTTAAATCAAGAAGAAATCTTTGAAAATCAAAAGAAATTTAAGTTTTTAGGGTTTTGATAGAAAATATAAATATTTTTGTTTAAATTAAAATCTATACTATCTAAAGGGGCAAGGGGAGAAACCTTTAATTTGATTTTGAAAATGGCCTTTTGTTGTCGCCTGCAAATGACCAATAAAAACAATTTATATTAACCAAACTCTACTCTTACTACAAAGATGAAGCAAAAGTGGTAAGTCTGGGTCAAACCATATGGAAGTGTCCATCTATGGCGAAACTTCACCTCAAAGTTCACCACCTCCTACTTTCACACCTAGTCAAATTCATATTATGCTTCCACTTCACCTCCTAAGGTGTTCACCTCAGAGTTGGCCACTTCCTCCTTTGAAATTTGACCCAACAAACCATAAAAACACATAGTCTAGCCTTCCTCAAGACCTTTTATGCGTCCATCTCCCCCTTTCCCATGCACCCAACCATACCTTACCATGCATCCATCTCGCCTACAATAGGGTATGTATTCAATATGTCACCATTTAACAAACATGAATTATCCAATACTTAGCCAAAATCTCACTTTGTGCATATGCTATGCATCCAACTTAGCCTAAATGTCACCTTTCAACCAACATGAGTTGTCTAACACTTGACCAAAATCTCAACCCGAATGCATCATGCGTCCAACGTCCAATTCTAGTTTTCCATGAGATATGTGTCCAACTTTTGTTGCAATGGTGATGAGTTGAACTTTTCATATTTTGCCTCATACTTCCAACCTTCTCTTCCAACACTTAGTCAAATTTTCCAACCCTTAACCTATGAGTCCAACATACTAGGCTCCAAGTTCAACTCATAGTCCCAACTTCACCTCATAATTTTCACTTTCAAAGCATAGTTCACAACTTTGAAAGTTTACAACGTAATTTTCACTCATCCACCTCTATGACCAATTTTCACCTCATACTTCAAACTTAGAGAAACTTACTTTCTCCTTCTATGAGTTCAATGCCTAGTCCTGCTGGTGCACCACAATTTTTCTAACTTCACAAGCTTACTTCAACTTAACACATAGAAGCTCAACACCTAAACATACTAATTGTCCTCAAAATTTTCGTAACTCCACAAGACACACTTCAACTCTTTATAAAGTTCCTTTAGGGTTTTGGATGTCACACACCTTGCCATCAATGATAAATTTGTAATTTAGGGAGGAGAGGATCTGCAAAACAAAGAAAAAAAGTTCTATGTCAAGTTCGATCCAATTCAAGATTTATTTTAGATTAAGATCAAATTTTTGTTTCAAATATCTCATATGAAGTCATAATGGTATTTATAGGGAGAATGAGATAGAGTTTTATGTTGTCCTTAGGATAAGGATGAAATGGATATTTCCTAATCCTAATAAGTTAGGATTAGATGTAGTTAGATAAATTTACTTTATTTTGTATTTATCTTCCTTATTTTTTCTAACTTTTGGCTTATTTCGTCAGGTCCAAATTCAACCACAATAAAAATATATATAGTCAATAAATATTCTAAGTCATTTAAAATTTTTAACACTTATGAACCATTTAGAACTATTTTTCAAATCTTGGGATTGACGTGTCTCTTTTAAAACCTTAAAATGAAATAGACATCAACTATAAATTTTAGAAATTAAAAATATATTTTATCTTAAAAAATAATAGGAAAAGGTAGGGTCTCTAAGCTTAATTTTTGGAATTTGAACAATTGCTTCGACCTTATGGGTGTATATATTTTCACGTTTACTTTGTTTTGGGAAAAGGAATCCCGAATCGGAGATACTCAACGCCAAGTCTTTCATAAATCATAATATTCACTTCAGAAGGTGGACGGATGCACATACGTAGTAAGTAACGCCACCTGCCATCATCCCACGCGGCTAGGGAATACTTTTCTTCGTTTTTCTTTTTTAATATTTCTTCTATCCTCCAAGGAGTGACCTCTCCTCAGAGTTCATCGCTCTTCTTTAGATAAATTAATGATTCTCTTAAGAACTTCCAACATTTGAACCGGGTATTGCGAACTTCGTTCCAGCAAAAGGCCGGAGGGGACTTGTAAACTCCTACATCATAAAAATCAATTGGCTGATCGGTAGTCCCAGATGGTGAAGGAGACGGAATACTATGACGTGCTTGGAGTCAGCCCCGCGGCTACAGAAGCCGAAATCAAGAAAGCTTATTACATCAAGGTGGTTTCCCTTTACATAATTTCCACCCAGCTTCTGTGATATTCGGCTTAATTTTTATTACCTTTCCTCGGTTATCCTTTTTTTTTTTTTTTTTTTTTTTTTTTTT
>QLSR01000041.1:38869-50283 GCA_031780015.1 Citrullus colocynthis
AAAAAAAAAAAAAAAAAAAAAAAAGATAGAAAACACTTAAAGAAGAACAATCCCTGAAAAAGAAACAAGAAAGCTCTTGCAACTCCTGTTTAAATCCGGTATAGAATATCCCTTGAAGCTTTCAGATAATGAACACCGTGACAAAACTTCAGATGTGCTGAATCAAAACACTCCAAACAGGAGCGAGGTGAATTTTGGAAAATACGTTGGTTTATTTCATTCCAAAGCTCATGTAAAAGGTCTTTAATTGCATTAATCCATAATAAATAATATGAGCTTTTGAACTCAAAATAGGACCACACAAAATCTGAGCAACATGATCTCTGAACCGGTTGGAGAAAGCCCACTTGAAGCCATAAAGGCGAAATAATTTGAGCCAATACCAACTAGAGTAAGAGCGCAAGGAAAAAAAAAACATGACCAAGGCATTGACCACGATATAGGAAGATTGAGGTTAATTGGGTAATATTTTAGGTCAATTCCCTATTTATCCCCATTGTAGTAAAATTCTGTAAATGGGAGTCTTCCCCTCTTGTATTAGGCACGTTATCATCTTAATAAAAGATTTTGAAGCTTGGTTTTTGGAGGATTACTCCTTGAGGCTACTTGGGCTGCATTAGACCATCACTCCAGCATGAAGGGGCGATTGAAGGCAGAAGTGTCTGCTTAAGAGTCTTTCTTTGTAAAACCTTTGAAGTGTTCAGGCTTTCATTGAGCATGCAAACTTTTATTTTATTCATATCATATGACTATTGAGTTTTAAAAACTTTGAATTAATCATTTAACAATTAAGAATGTATTCTTTTTTAAATTTTGATTTGGACCATCTAATTATCACTTATTTCAAACTTCAGTTTAAATCAAAATATTATTTTTCTTTTCAACTAAACCGTCATATTAGTTATTTAGTAATTTACAAATATTATTTTTTATTTTGATTTGGATAGATTTGATTGCATTCTTGATTTAAAACTTCAATTCAAACTATATTTTTATTTTGTAGTAATTACTTAATAACAAAATATTTTTCTTTATTTTTATTTGGACAAATTTGATTATGGGTTGTTTTCAAATATAGCAAAATGAACTAAAATGTTTACGAATATAGCAAAATTTCGTGATAGATATTGATAGACTGCTATCATCTGTTACTGTCTATTAGTGATATTATCAGTGTCTGTTGTTGATAGATAGACATTTTGCTATATTTGAAAATATTTTCAACACTTTTTCTATTTAAAACAATTACCCTTTGATTATCTACCTAATTTCATACTTTAATCTAAACCAACTTATTTTTTTATTTCTTTTATTTTTTTTATCGTATTAAGTTTTGATAGTTAAAAAATATTTTTTTATTGGGATAGATTTGATTACTCACTTTAATTTAGACCAAAATATTATTAATTTGGTTACCCACTTTTAATTTAAACCAAAATATTGTTGATTTGATTACTCACTTTTAACTTAAATCAAAATATTATTTTTTCTATTTTTTAGAAAATCGTAGTAATGGTATAGCAATTAAAACAATATTATTTTTTTATTTGGATTTTTTTTCTTTTTGTTGAAAGTTATTTTGCCAACCAGTTTGCATATGAATAAAAATGCGCAAAGTTTTATGTTCCTTTTCTTACTTTTTTATTTTTTTTATTTTCTAAATTTTATTTGGAATCAGGTTCTAGGAGAAGCTTACCAAGTATTAAGCGATCCAGCTCAAAGACAAGCTTATGATGCTCATGGGAAGTCTGGAATCTCAACGTTAGATTTTCCTCTGTTTAGTTTTGCTTTTTCTGTTTTCTTTGTACTTTCTTTTGTCTGTGATTACTGGTTGAGTTTTGAAGTTCTCATTATTGTCTTTTGTTGCAGTGATGCGATTATTGATCCTGCAGCAATTTTTGCAATGCTTTTTGGAAGTGAACTTTTTGAGGAATACATAGGTGAGCTTGCCATGGCATCGATGGCTTCTCTGGACATTTTCACTGAAGGGGAGCAATTTGATGCTAAACGGTTGCAAGAGAAGATGAGGGTATAACTTTCACCCTGTTGTGATGCATTCTTTTAACCTAAAAGTCCATCACTTCCTTGCTAATTTTCTTGATTCAAATTTGGGGACTATTATAGTTCTCACCGTAGTTGGTGGCTAGAAAACTCATGTTAACACTCAGTTAAATAGCCACTCAACACAGGGTTTTGAATATAGGGTTTGAACTTGTGGCATTTTGCACTGAAAAATGGATGCTTCAAGATCTCTTTAAGTCGTACACATGAAATTGGCTATATTATCCCTGTTTTCTCACTCACTTCCCTGGTTAAGTCATGCAAGTATAGTTTTCCATTCTCGATAATACCTTTGCTGATTTTCAAGGTAAAATTGGAATTGAATTTAATAAATCCTGTTTTTTACTTTACAATATTACAAATATCTATCTTAAAAGACAAGCCCTCTACCTTTTTGTGAGCCCCAGGTGGGTTGTTTTTAAGCCAATTCCTTCCATTCTACTTCTAAGTTGATCGTGCTCTTGTGCTTGCCAACTGACTGTTTCTTTTTGGTGTGTCCTAGAGATGAGATTACTTTGATGTTGTTGGACATGTGTTCCACTAAATGTTCAATTATGGATAATCTTTTTGGCTTGCTCTTGATATCTCTCATTTCCTTCCCCACGATATCCAATTGTTCCTCTTGTTTCTTCTCCATTTCTTCCTTTTTTCCTAGCACGAACGTTCTCTTATACTCAAATGATGGGTATCTTTTTCATTAAATGAGTGAGAATGGTAAAGGAGTATTA
The DNA here is from genome assembly GCA_031780015.1 of Citrullus colocynthis. Classification (NCBI taxonomy): domain Eukaryota; kingdom Viridiplantae; phylum Streptophyta; class Magnoliopsida; order Cucurbitales; family Cucurbitaceae; genus Citrullus; species Citrullus colocynthis. Next base: position 41,659 of record QLSR01000041.1, read on the forward strand.
AGCTCTGAGACAAAATGTAAGGTAGAACATCTGTCGATCATGTACCTTGGCTTACCGTTAGGAGGATATCCCAAAAAGATGTCCTGGCAGCCTGTCATTGACAAAATTCAAGGTAAATTGGATAAATGGCGAAGATACAATTTATCTACAGGAGGAAGAGTGGCACTTTGTAAGTCAGTTCTTGCTAATGTCCCAACTTATTACGTGTCCTCTTTCTTGATGCCAGAAAAGGTTATTTCAATTCTGGAGCGTATAATGAGGAAATTCTTTTGGGAAGGGAATAATGGGGAAAAAATGAATCACTTGGTTAAATGGGAGACTGTCTCTCGTCCCAAGAAGATGGAGGACTTGGCCTAGCTGGCTTAAGAAACAGAAATTTGGCTTTATTAGCCAAATGGGGATATCGGTTAATGAATGAAGAAAATGCTCTTTGGAGCAAAGTAGTAAAAAGTATTCATGATAGCAACAACTTCAATTGGCACACGACTGGGAAGGTAAGTGTAAGCCTTTGTAGCCTTGGATTAGAATTTGAAGTCTTGGCTGAAAGTTGACGTATAGGCTGTTTTGACTCCTGGCTCGATAACATTCCCCTGAAAATCCGTTTTCCAAGGTTATTTAATGTTGTCCTCAAGCCTAATGGTTCTTGTCAACGCACTGATATTCCTCATCCTCTTCATGGTCCATTTTCTTTAGAAGACTGCTAAAGGATGAAGAGATTTGGGAGTTTAGACTTTATTTGGCATTATCTCAAACAAAAGGGTGGAACATTACCTTGATAAGTGCATTTGGTCACTTGAGGCCAATGGTAAGTTCTCGTTTAAGTTCCTTGTTACCCATCTCTCAATGGCATCCCCATTGGATAGATCATTGGTGAAAGCACTAAGTCAAAGAGCCAAGAAGGGTAAATATCACGGTATGGGTCATGCTTTTTGGTTCTTTAAGTGTTTCCTCAGTCTTGCAAGGAAACTTCCTTCTTGTTAGTGTGGCTTATGTTTGGCGGACCAGGAGGATCTTTAGCATGTGTTTTTCAATTGTTGGTATGCTAAAAAGTGCTAGTCTCGTTTATTTGATCTTTTCAATTTAAATTGGATCTTTGGCAAGGTATTTCGAGAAAATGTTTTGCAGATTTTGTTGGGTCCAAGGCTATATTCAACTCCCAACCTCCTTTGGATTAATGTTGTCAAAGCTCTATTAGTGGAAATTTGGTTTGGGAGGAACCAAAGAGTATTTCATGATAAATCAACTCCTTGGCTGGACAAATTTGAGATAGCCCGACTTAATACTTCTTCTTGGTGTACCCTGTCCAACTCTTTTGCAAATTACTCCAGATTAGATGTTTGCCTAAATTGGAAGGCTTTCATTTCTCCAACGGTTTAGCTTATGCCTACCATTATGTTACTACTATTTCCTTTTACTTCCTCATGTATTGCTAAGAGTTCATTTACTTGTAACTTCTAGTGTTATTTTGCCCTATTGTATTTGGTGTTTCTTCATTATGTTGGACTGTTTTTAGACCATTTTTGGACTTCGGAGTATCAGTCCATGTTTGGAGATGATGAGAGTGCTAAGGGGGTGTCAAGCTAGTTGAGATGTCCAGGTGCACTTCTTGATCCTGGTTAGTTTGTTAGTTTCTTTGCTCTTGTCTCCTTATCTGTATTTTGAGCATTAGTCTCATTTCATTATTTCAATGAAGAGAGTCCCGTTTCCTTTTCAAAAAAAGAAAAAAAAGAAAAAAAAAAGCTCTAAGACATTTTGTCAGGCCAATACCATGAAGGCCAGCCTCTCCCTTGTAAGTCCCTAACCAAAGTTTTGCCGACTTCACTTTGAGCCTACCTTCATAAATGTTAAATCATCAATTAACCCAAAAGTGCAAGTTGATAACTTATGGTAAATTTAATTATATAAATACTTCAACTCTTCCTCCCAACTCTTGACCCCCAAGTGATAATCTGCTATGAAAAATGGATCAATCCACGCAGAAACCTCTGATGAGGATGAAGGGAGCACCGCCCTTGCTGGAAGGAAGTGTGATTGATTTTGTTTTACTTTGAGGTTTATTTCCATGATATCCATTCTGTTGAGGGTCTTGTTTACCACATCAATTACTCCTCCACAAGCTTCAACAATGTAGTGAAAAGTATCCATATCCCATTTATCAGATGTCAGACCTCTAACTTTTATCCATCCCTCCATATAAGTGGACAACTTGTTTAGTGTGATATTCTTCATGGCTCCAAGGAGAGAGGAGTATTTGATACTTACCAATGTTTTTCCAACCTTTCTAGTTACCCAGAATCTTTGCTTTCTCAGAGTCTTGATAACGCAAAATTGCTTTGTTGAGTTGGAAGGGAGCAATGGAACCATAGGCAGTAACATCAGGTTGAATGGCCTCGAGAGTCATCAGGGAAATCCTGTCTTCCGATAACAACTATGTTGCTTGTAGTGAAAGGGACCAAAGAGGGTATGGGCAATGTCGTTGACTGGTTTGCAACAAGAGAGGTGGCTGGTTCATTAAATGTTCCATGGCTGACTTCTTTCTGTGGGACCCAAGGTATTCGTTTTTCTCTTCTTAAAGAGAGCATCCTTGTATGTTGGTGATTGGCCTTCATAATTGGTATTGAAACATCTGAGCTATAGAAGGATGTGAGTGTTCTACAAAGGACTTCCAGCCTTTTCGTTGTTCACCAACAGGGATGATGAGGCAACTCCTTCCACCAATTGTAATCCAGTTTTACCAATTCAAAAGGGAAACCTCTCTTGCTGGTGACCTTTCCAATCCAAATAACTTGGTGATCTACCATGGTTTCCTTGAAGAATTTTTGGTTCAAAGGAGAAATAAGTAGACTCTTTAGATTTTCAGTGATCCATCAAAGTGTGCTCCAATGAATCAAAATGGAGAAGGATTTATCCTTGGATTTTTCTGTAAGATGAACCTTTGTACCCTGGGAAGGAGCAATCTCAATCAAGAAGTTTTTCCTTCCTATCAAAATCTGTCAGTGTCGTTGTGTATGATTCATGTTGGGAGGAAGGCGTTGATTTGAGAGGGGGGAGCTTGGTGGTGGCTGCCGGAGTAATGTTTATGATGGACAGTTTGGGTAGGAGGTGTGGGGAAGGGAGAGGGTAGAGAGAGAGATCATTGTGCTTTTTTGTGTCTTTGAACTTCTGTTGGGGCGGGGGTGGAAATCAGGACTTTAACCACGAAAGAAACCAAGGCCTTGAGGAGGGACAGGATGAAAGATTAGTCCTAGGTTGCTTCACAGATGCCAAATCTTTTATTTCGATTCCCTTTGTCGATATTAGTGTACAGTTTTCAAACATAAAAACTTTTCGGGACGCTTTTGTTCCTTGGGGTGGGGGGGTGGGGGGGATTAAAATGTGCCTGACGTGGTGCTTGTTAGTTAGTGAGGAAGCTCCCCATTTCTGAAATTGATTTTTGAACATACATTGAGGAGAGTTAGACATTTTTTGTGGGATGGGAGAACAGTTCAGAAGAAAGGGAAGTGGGAAACAAGTGCGGTACTTGACCCTACACATGGAATGAAGAATAAAAGTACTCTTTGGACCAAACTTTACATTTGGACAAAGAATTCTCTTATGAAAGTTTCCATCCACTTCTAATTGGAAAAAAAAAACATTTTGATTGATGAGTTGGGGATCTAGAATATAATATATCAACTTTTGTACCATGCATCATCAGGAAATTCTTTTGAGTCTGAAATATTTATGGAAAATGAGGTTTCACCAATAATGCTTAGTGCGATGATGCAATATTTGCATTAATCAGCTTCTTACAGTAGCAAAATTGCAAACGTTACAGTTGTGTATCATTTCTTCTTACACTTGAGTGTTATCGTCATTCAAAGCTGCATAGCATGCAATATGAAGTTCCTTCTCTCAGTGCAGATTGTCCAAAAGGAAAGAGAAGAAAAACTTTCAGAAATTTTGAAAGGTCGTCTCAACCAGTATGTTCAAGGGAACAAAGATGATTTTATTAATCATGCTGAAGCTGAAGTAGCAAGACTCTCCAACGCAGGTACTACTATCCTTTAGAAACTTTTTATGATCAGGATGTCAGGGGAAAAAGAGAATGAAATGTCAACAATTCAAATGTCATAATTCCAGATCATCTAGACTAAATTCATATGCTCCCAAGCTATTAGCATCAAAGCGTGTTGATTATGAGCACATTTAGAGTTCTTATCTCCCTCCAAATTTCATTTGAACTTGCATTCCCAATATCATAGAGTGTATCCATTCATAGGGACATTTCTGGAGGGTAGCCTTGATTTTATTATATAATATATATATACGAACTCTTCATTGATTAACGAAAAGAAAAGGGGATTTTCAAACTTCAAAGGATAAAAAATCTAAAAGGAGTGAAAACGAAATAAACTGAAAGCATAAAGTATATAAATGTAGTGGTAGAATTGTATATAATAATTGCATTTTTTATTTCTAAGTATTTTTATTATTCTTTTCTTTTATAATAAGTTGCTTTTTTTTTTCTCAAACGGAAAACAACACGATTGGTTGTCTTAGTTGGTTCTTTATTATTGTATTATACTTGCCCACTATTGGGACCTTTGAGTAATAAGAAAAATAATTTCTCTAAAAAACTTCATGGTAATAAAGCTTTGTCCTTTGGATTTGGAACATGATTTTAGGTATCGGCTTTGGTATTGGTTTGCTGATAATTTTCTTTAATGTCTTTGTCTAAGTTGTAAGGATATGATGATGGTGCTAAGGGGGTGTCACCTAGTTGAGACGCCCGGGTGTGCTTCCTGATCCATTGGTTACTTGGCTTATATGTATTTGTTTCATGTACTTTCAGCATTAGTCTCATTTCATTAATTCAATAAAGGGACTTGTTTTTGTTTAAACAAACAAACAAAAAAGGAAAAAAAAAAAGCTTAACGCTACAAATCCTAATCGTCATAATCCTTAACCACCAAACAAGAACCCTAGTTGTAAAAACTCTCATCAGCAGTTTCTTCCTCTAATGGCCACTTTTCTGATGTTAGGTGACACTTGAAACACTAGCGGTTTCAAAATCATGTTTCTACTATTCGCTTGCCCTGCTAGATCCAATTGTTTGTTGTTGTTTTTTCTTTCATCACTCGTCCTCTTGTATCTGTTACTCAACTGTCGTGCCATTCACTCGTCACTGGCATAGTTCCCAACTCTTGCTATTTGTGTTTGAGGAGACAATTCATGGGTTCATTCATGACTTTCGTTCTCAGGGTTTTTTTTGTCCTTGTTAGGATACCATCTAACGAGGAACTCAAAGAAATGTAAAAAGCATAATGTTAGTAATGTAATGGAATATCAAGAGAATATCAATGAATCTTGGTTCCCCTTCTCGATGTAGCCTTAAGTATCCTCAAGGAATAATCTTCCAAGAATTAAACTTGTGATTCTTTTATTGAAGTGATAGTTGTTTCATACAAGGGGGGAATTCTCCTATTTATAGAATTTTATTACAAGCGTGGGTAAAAAGGGAATTAACCTAGAATATTACCCAATTAACTCTTTTTTTTACATCATTCTACCCCTTCAAAAAGAAACTCTTCCTTGAGTCTCAAAAAGAAGGAAAAAAATATATGAAACAATCAAGAAATAAAATACATTTGTCCAATGGAGTATGGCCAAACCAACGTCCTACATCTAGAACAAAAATATTACGAAAAAATCCAAGACATAAAATTTCCATCAAGTGACATTGAAGAAACGTTTCCAATTCTGAGGATGAAATCACCATGAAATTGATCTTCGAACACTACAAACTCAAGGAGAAAATCTCACAGCTTCTTCTTAACCTCTATTCGAGCAACTGAACAGTTGAGAAAATTAAGGGTTGAAGAAGAAACACTAACCAACCCACCCAAAAGATCCCCAATGGCTTTAAAGTTTTCCACAGGCCAATAATTAAGAGATAAGTTGAACTACATGGGTCTCAACAAGATTTTCCCCAATTTTATCTTCAAGATTTTCTATTTGAAAAGTTTCAAACTATGATTCATTTGTTTTTCTTTAGTATTTGAAATCAATCTGTTCTTGAACTTTTGCAAATGAATTGATAATTGATCTATACTTTGAGACATTCTTTCTAATGAATATTGGAGTTCTTTTGCTAGTTTCTTTATATTCTCTAATGCTATAGGATCAAAGTAGTCATTTTGTTAGGTTCTGGAATATGTTTCCATCTCATAATAGGTATAGGACCGATTCTTTGATTTTCTTGCATAGGAATCAACCTTTCTTGATCATGTTTCATAACCAAAAGAGTAAATTTGAGCCTTGAATGTTCTTCTTGGGCTATAAAATCAATTCTTGACAATTCTTTAATTTTCTTCTTTCTTGACTTGAATTTCAAAGGGTTTCCTCTAAATATATGTGAGTTGTTTGTCAACGAGCAAAACACTCAAAGCCTCCTCTTGAATCGACATTGTCAAGACTCAAGAGTTTCCCAGTCTTTCACCGGCTGCAGTCAACGTTGGCCTAGACAATCACTCTGATACCAAATTGATGTATCCTAAGTATCACTCGAATTACAATGAGACAAGATAAGCTCGAAAACGAAAACGAGGGACCAACTGGTCCATCGGATATCTCAACTAGGTTGACATACCCATAACACCCTCATCACATCCGAGTATCTTAGAGTACAAAGGAAACAACAAATGGAAATATAGTGTTATTGTTGTTTTTCTTTTTCCACCTTTATTTTCGATTCTTTGTAATTTTGAGCTTAGTGTCTTTTCATTATATCAGTGAAAAGTTTTGTTTCCTTTAAAAATGGAAAAGAAAAACACAAATGCTAATACAAGCCATACAAAGTTATGAAGAATAAATGCACTCCAATTTGAACTAATATCGAATATTCAACAAATTATTTGGAGAGAGTGCACCAAACCAAGGTAGGGGCTTGTCTTAAAAAATACATTAATTTCTTTCAAACCAATTTTATGAGAGAATTGCTTTAACTCCATTAACCCATAAGAGTAGAGGGATAGCTTTTAATGAGAAGGCACCATTAAGAACTGAACTACATTCTCCTTGAAAGCCAAACTCCACACCCGTTGCAGATTAATCATATCAAACAATTTCCTCCACAAAATTTTTGAGAAGCTACAATCAATGAATACGTGCTAGCAGTCTTCCATATTTTCCAAACACAAGGGGCAAATGGATGGCATTAATGAATGGTTTGGTAGCTTTCTTTGAAGACACTTAGAGCAATTAAGGGCTCCATAAATCATCACCCAAATTATTATGTTAACTCTTCAAGGGCAGTTTGATTTCCGCAAAGCTTCGTACAGCTTTGGATCCATGGGAGAGGTAGCAGTCAGGTGCTTAAATAGAGATTTAACAGAAAACTGTCCTGAAGCTTCCAACTTCCAACTTCTTGTATCTTCATCCTTCAGAAATCTTCTAAATGTGATAGACCAGGAACTTATAACAATCTAAAACAGAAGAAATTTGGTTCTTGCAATTTGCTGAAGAAAGTTGGACTTCAGACCTACCGTCTATTATTGTTTGATTAATAAAGCATGGATGAGTAGCGATGCCTACCTCACTTGTTACAATATTTCAAGGCTCCTTGCAATCTTTGTTGACAAGATCTTTGTTAGGCCTCCAGTTGTGTATCAATATTAAAGGAGGAGTAAGGGTAGAATGGGAAAGACAATTGTAAAAGGGTGGGACCACGGGAATTGAGAGGGGGAGAGTATATAAAAGCATTGTAAAAAGGGAAGAGAGTCAGTTAATTAGTCTGGGGAAAGAACCCTCTCGAAAGTGAGAGGTTGAGGGAGAGACGATCGGCTGTGATTGTACTCTAGGGTTCTGAGTAGTTTGCATTGCTACCTTGGATATGATACCTTTCAATCTTTTCTAGCAAAATTGATTAGTAGCCATTGGCGTATTTCAGAGTTTCACTTTGATACTGATTGGTGTAGCAGTGAACCAACTTTCTGCAAGATCACTCACAATCAATCTTTGCTGACACTTTCAGATATAATAATGTTGACAGTCCCTTAATATATTATCGTATAGGGTTGGACTAAACCCAATAATCAAACTGACGTCGCTCAGTTTATTAGCATACATAACGATAGATCGGGTACAAGTATGTACAAAAAGCATAGTGGAAGCACAGTATCTTATAGTATGGTTCATGTTCATTTTCTTTCACCTTTTCCCCATAGTTTTTGAGTCTATTATGATTTTTATAGGTAAGGAACTGAACTTTTATTGAGAAAAATGAATAAAAATACAGGAGCATACACAAAACAAGCCCAAACTTTCTGAGTCTGTTGTGATTATTTACAGTTGTCTGTGTGCTTCTTTGCAGCCTATGGAGTTGACATGTTAAACACAATTGGTTATATATATGCCAGACAGGCTGCTAAAGAGCTTGGGAAGAAGGCAATTTATTTGGGCGTGCCATTTGTTGCTGAGTGGTTCAGAAACAAAGGGCACTTCATAAAATCCCAGGTCACAGCAGCCACAGGTATTGTTTAACTCCTTGTTTATTTTCTGTTGTGTTCTTTTTATATTGTTCTGACTCAATGGTATTACTTCAGCTACAACACCTTTTTTTTTTTTTTTTTTTTTTAACTTTTG
>QLSR01000041.1:50781-65645 GCA_031780015.1 Citrullus colocynthis
CCCCCCCCCCCCCCCCAAAAAAAAAAAAAATATGCTCTCTTCTCTCTCCTCCCTCATCCTTTCCTCCGACCAAATTTCTCCCATCCAATCACTGTTCTTTTCCCTTTCGGCCTTCTTCCCGGTTTTGCCCTAAATGTTTCATCCGTTCCTACCAATCCAAAGTCCATTTTGATTAAGCAGAGTACCAGAAAGTAGAAATAAGCATGGAGGTCAAAAGCTGCAATATCAACAACCATTTCTTCTGCATGTGGAAAGATGGAAGTGGTTTCTTTGTTGAGGACATGAAAAAGGGTCAGAAGGTTTTTTTGTCGATATCAATGGCAAGATGGTTTGAAATTAGTTTGAAAAAACTGCTCAGTGCCCTGTCTGTTGGGTTCTTCTCTCAAAGAAAAAGCTGATGAAGGAGTTATCCATCTTTCAAAATTCTGTGTTCATGGTTGCTGGTTTATGGAGTGTGCAGTCTGGCCTTCGAGGGGTGGAAGGAAGAATATTCATGTCCCTTTTGGTGCTGACAAGGATGGCAGGTATTCAAAGAAATGGTTAGTTTTTGTATCAACAGCTCCCCTGTTTCCCCTGTTTTGAGGCATATTCATGATGGAAAGCCACAAATTCTGAATTGTGGCGTGGAGACTATCCCTAAGAAGAGGCAAGTCATTTCCTCACGATCTTATGATGATGTGATCCAATCACACTTAAATATTCAGAAGCCTACTTCATCAAGCCGTACAGTCTTTTTGGATTGAAAGACAATGAAGTTTTGGATTTGAAGCTTAGTGATTACTGGGTTGTTACTAAATTAATGTCTCATTATTCATGGGGTGAGATTAAAGCAGTTCTTGAAGATCAATCCAAAATCAGTGCTTCTATTAATACCTTCTTTGATGACAAGGACTTTACTTCAAAAAGAAGTCTAATTCTTTCATTCCTACTGGAAAGTGGAATCACTATGGAAAATTCTTTCTAAATTTGGAGCTCTGGCCTAAAGAAATTCATTCTCTCCTGGAATTTATGGCAGCGCTCTGTTTTTTAAGCGATTGGAATTCAATTAGGGGGTTTTGTTGGAATATCTTCTCAAACTCTTAATTGTATAGATTGTTCATCAGCCATTGTTGAAGTAGAAAGAAACTTTTGTGGATTTATCCCAGCTTCTTTGTCTATTAAAGATTCTCTTCTTGGAGAATTTTCTCTTAAGTTTGGGGATTTTGGTTCAGTTGCAGAGCAAGAGCCTTCTGTTAGTGATGATGTTTTGTTGAATGTTGAAACTTCTCAAATTCTTTTGATAAAATTCGAATTTGATCAACATTGGAAGATGAAGAGTTCCAGTCGAAAAATGCAGTCTTAAATAATGACCACTCACGGTTACTAGTAGAATATTTAAAGCCAATTGGTTTGGGAACTCTAACGCACCTCTTTATTCCAAGCAGATTAATTTGAAGATTGAGTCAGTCAAGGCAGCCGAATTAATGAATACGCTCTCTCCTGATTTAAATCAGGAGTAATGAATACTCCTCAGACTCTCTTCATATTCATTCTTTAGACAATTGTGCTGAAGAAAGGGAAGAAGACAAGGCAGATTGGAAACAGAAAAAAATTTCAGGTGGTTCAACTCCAATTCGATAACCAATGCCAAGATACAAAAGATAAATTTTGATGCATTAGAAATTGGTTGTGTGAAAGCTCAAGTTCCAAGTATCTATTCCAAAAAACATTTGGGCCCTTCAAATTTGGTGAAGCCTTCTTTGATGTTTTCCCAGTAGTCAACATTGAAGTTTGTCTAAAGGAAGTTGGGCGATCTTTCTTCCCATCAACAAGAATTCACAAGTATTTTGGTCGATTTCATGGAAGGTTTGGTTATCTCATTGTCATGGTCGACCTAAAAGTATATGGCAAGCATCCATTTTTCTTTTGAAAAGGAAACAATACTTTTCATTGATATAATGAAAAGAGATCGATGCTCTAAGTTCAAAGAGACATAATAATCCATACAAAATTAAAGAAGAACAGATCAGCAAGTGCACCTAGATATCTCAATTGGGTTACACATCTTTAGCGCCCTTGTCATATTCCAATATTGAAGTAATTTAAATAGACTAGACAATTCTCAACACGAGAAGATACATAATAAAGTACAAACTGAAATTACAAAAGACACTACAAAAGATAATATTGAAGAAGTTAATTATCTTATCAAGATTTTTCATCATGTAGCTTTCTGCTTGAAGAACCCTGAACACTAATATAGGTTGATTAAACTGGTTCTTTTCTGGTGCATTAGGTGCTATTGCATTGATTCAACTGCAGGAGGACATGAAAAAGCAACTTAGTGCTGAAGGAAATTATACTGAAGAAGAGCTTGAAGAATACGTGCAATCTCATAAGAAATTGATGATTGATTCCCTCTGGAAATTGAACGTGGCTGACATTGAGGCCACTCTTTCCCGTGTCTGTCAACAGGTTGTTTTAATATATATATATATATATATTTTTCTTTTTTTCCCTCTGTTGATCATGAAGTTATATTCTAACGTCTCTTGTTAGCAATGATAATAAACTGTTTTAGGTTCTGCAAGACAACAACGTCAAGAAGGAGGAGCTCCGTGCAAGGGCGAAGGGATTGAAAACTCTTGGTAAAATTTTCCAGGTACTGTTCTATATTAATTCTCCGTAACATATTCTGGCTATGACTTGTTCCCTTAGTGGTTATTATTTCAAAATTTGTATGTCGATGAAGAGGGTTAAGTCAACCAATGGGAATGAGAGTGAACCAGTAGTAAAAGGTTCAGTAGACAAACTGAATGGAAGTGAATCAAGCCATGATGCTTCCCCAATTTCAACACTGAAATCTTCCGGCTATGAAGAAACATCTTTTGCAACACAGGTACTCCTCGTGCTTCTATTTCTTTGGTATCTTCTGAACTTTTGTTTGAGTTTAACATTTTTAGATTTTTTGGTTGTAAGAATTGAATGAAACTTATCTAATGTCTTCATTCTTCAGCATAGATCTGTAGGAAATTAGTATTATTGAGAAGTGAATATGTAGAGTAGCAAAAATTAACTACGGAAGAATAAGTGTATGCATGCCTCACGTAGCTCCTTCCTTAGTAATGTTCATTATGTTTAATAGTATTTGTCGTGCCATTATTGCAATTAATTAAATGTTAGGAATTCTTTGAACACGTAGGTTTGTTTCTGAATGTGTTTCGGTGGTAGTGTTTGAGATGCCTTTACGGCTAAAATAATGTATTTTAGATATTCAGAGAAAATTTCAATTTCTTTTTTCAAAATATAAAAGTTGCAATCCTAAAAGTTGCGATAAGGACAAAGTGGATTTTTAATTTTTTAAAAAAACGGAGCCTATATCGTAATAATTCTATTAGTTTCCAGTGGAAATTGCACTTATCTTAATATAATACCCGGATTAGTCAGATGTGCCTTCTACTTCGTAACCAACCTTGTTTGGTGCTCTAACCTATTAACTTATTTCTTTCATTCTTAAAATTAAAACAATTGTACTACAGAGTCCCTATGTGGAGGCTCCCAATTTTGCAGGTGCACACTTTAATAACTATTTCCCCAGGCCAACACCGCCTCCAGGTGCACAAAGACATCCGTCGTCCAGCAGGGATTGAGTGGGTTTGTATGTATCGTGTAGGATATTGTCTTGTATTTGTAAGGCTATAGATATGGTTGTATGTGTGGATAATCTTGCTAGAAAGCAGCTGCCATTCCTTTACTCGGGGGATGTGTTTGTTGTGGATATGTATTTAACAGACAGACTAATGGCTGTAGTCGGAACTTCTCATCATTCTGGCTGGCTGTGTTCACCGTTGGCCGCTTGGTGGTGATTCTCGAACCCTTTTATTACATTGGACTGTGTTTTCGTTTCACCAGTCGGTCACCACGTGCCACTTTCATTCATTTTAAGCTCTTTCGGTGAAAAAAAAGAGCTTTATCAATAATTCTTTAATATGGTTGCACTTGGACTTGGAGCTCCACACCATTTTTTAATTAATCAGGTATAGTAAAATTTCCTCTTCAGTTCGACATTTCACATTCTCCACATGGAAAAACACTACTTTTACGTGTACGTTTTCGAATTCATAGTTGGTTACGAAATTAGAGCTTATAACGGTGTTTTTATTAACGTTCTTTTTTCATTTCCTTAAATAAATCATAAAATAGAGGTTAGTGCACTCCGAAAAGTTATCTTTATTATGTATTGTTTATAAATAAATATTTTAAAATTGTATGGACTTCTTAATTTGAAAAATTAATGAAATTACGTTGAAAAATATAAAATATTGTTTTCGTTTCTGCCTATTTATAAATAGGGTAAATAGATAAACTGGTCCTTAATTTTTAAAGTAATTTTCAATTTAGTTATTATTTAATTCAAGTTACCCTTGGTGTATTAAAAAATCTTAATTAGGTCTTCTAAGCCAACAGTAAGAGTTTGTTATAAATTATTTAAAAAATGTTGATCTATTGTTAATTTATAAGCTCAGTGTTTTTATCGAAAAGTATCTCTTTACTCTATTCTTAAAACAATACCTAATCAAATTCTCCTCCTCTATGGCGAAGAACCTCAAATTTCTGGTTTCTCTAAAATATTTGAAGCCTCCTTTCTTGTGCAATCTTCATTTAGGTCGCGACCTTCCCTCGTGCTCAAGGATGGGACTTAAGTCACAATCGTGGTTCCCACCACTCTTGGAAATTGAACGTTGGAAATTGAATGTTGATGCATCCTGGAATGAGGTGAAAAACTATGGTGGGATTGGAGGGATAGTTCGTGGCTTTACGGGGGTCTCCTACCTATGGAGGTTAACAAAAAAAATAGCCTATAAGAGATCAACTAGGATGCTGGAACTTTTGACAATCCGAGAGGGCCTCAAAGCTGTCGGAATACATCCCCATTCTATTATGGTGGAATTGGACGACGCGGAAGTTATCTCCCTCTTATAGCAAAGAAGACCGTGGACTTCACGGAAATCTGGAATGTTTCGGATGATGTGGAAACCATGTCTTCTCGGTTGGTTGTTGTTTCCTTCTCCATGTGTTCTAAAGCTAGTAAATCTGTTGCGCACAACTTACGCGTTTAGTACTTCTTTGTATTAGGGTTTTTACTCCAGCTCTCTTTGTTACTTTGCCTAATCGGAATCTGTTGTTGGAACCCTAATTTTTGTTCTTTGGGTGTCCTCTCGTATATTTTAGGACATCGGCAGTTGTAGCTTGGTTTGTGTTTGAATGCACTTAAACCTGCTTTAGTTTTTCAAATTTTCCCTTTTTCATTTTTTGTGCTATGAGTAGTGATTACAAACATCAAACTGAAACTAAAACATCGAAATGAGAGGTATTTTCAAAGAAATAAGGAAAGGATAAATTTAGATAGGGAACCTCTGATATTGGTCATATAAGCTGTTTCGAAGATGCTTTATCCGTACATGGTTTTATATATATACACATGTAGATAAAGATGGAACGAAAAGAATAAAGTTTAAGTCTCATCTTAGCCCCTCAACTAATAATTTTGCTATATTCTGGTGGTTGAATTTTTAAATATTTTTATTTTGGTATTTTAACTATTCTGGTGGTTGAATTTTTAAATATTTTTATTTTGGTATTTTAACTTTCAAGTTTGTTCTATTTTAGTTCCTAGATTTTTAGAATATTTATTTTGCTAAAAAATTTTTGAAAAACAAATATTGTGGTTACTGCTATGTTTACCTATGTTATTTCTTACCCTAAAATTATTATGCTCAATGTTCTTCTCTAACTTGATTGGTCTCTAACTCATATTTGTATTCATACCTTGGGTTGTTTGGTACACATACTTGAAGCTATGTTAATAATTTCTTGAAATAAAATTAAAGTTAAGATATTAAAGTAGACGTTTAAAAAATTATGTACCAAAATGGAATAAATTTGAAAGTATATATTTATTGGATAAGTAATACTGTTGAGAGCTGTCCAAGCATGATCTAAAGCCCAAGGGTACAAAAGCCCATAGGGTACTGGGAGGAGGCATAGGACAGTGTGCGTCCCAAAAGAAAAATGTCAGTGTCTTGAGATTTGGGTTGACCAACCGAGTCGGTGAATATATACTAGTTGAAAAATAACCGAGTTAGATCCAGATTGACAACATGCAACCTCGAGAGCTAAAACGCCCCTGGCACCATTATTGTCAAATATAATCATATGTGTGTGTTAGAGGATGAACTTATAAATAGTCTCATTCAACCACCCCAAAGGAGAAGACTTTGTAATTTCGATTTTATTTCTCTTGTGCTTAAATGAATTAGTCACTCATTGTACAAACTTAGACATTAGAATGCAGTGGGTTAAACACCATACCAGTGTGAGAATCTCTTAAGCAAGTCAGCTTAGAGAATATCAAGACCAAACTAAGGAGAAGCAAGCTGAAGGTCAACACCACTGAGGACCTGTAGCAAAGCCCAACACGAATAAGATCTAAGCATAGAAAATGTTCATTAGGAAACCATAATCTATATCTTAAAGCAAAAGGGAAGGGTCGATGCTTTACCGATCAACATGGGAGCTCACTTCTGATTTTGATTCTAGCACTTCTATACTGGCCCAACCTCTTCAGCTAACTTTTGTGCTCTTTCACAAGTGTCCTAGTCAAGTTGGATCTTGGGATTGACTCCATATAAGGCTGGACAGAGCTAGAAGATTGGTAGCTTGTTACATAATCCAGGATGAATATCGTAGATTAGATCAGTGCCAAGAAAGTTCGCTAGATGTTAGATCTAGTAGTAAAAGTGTCACTTCCCAAGCATTGACGCAATGAACTTCGTAAGGAAGCTCAGCTAGTGCCCTCATAAAGCTTACAAAGGAGAAAAATAAATTTCAACACTTGCAAAGAAGAGGACTTACCTAGCCCATTGGCATCCTGCAAATGGGGCGTTGGTCAACATCAAGGACCAACCAATCTCCACAAGAAAAAAAAAACCAATGATCCTTCCAAAACTTGATGGAGGAAGGCTTCTCAATCAGGGCAACCCTCACAGGACGAACATACATATTAAACCTATCGTCAAGCTTGGGAACCCACTTTGGCTTGTGAATCATCTTTAGGAGCTAAATCAAACGTTTAGGATCTCAACAAAGTACCAATAGCTATTGCTAGGCAATGATTTTACTCATTTGTAAACCCTATAGCCTTAGCTAAGGGCCCATTTGATAACGTTTTTGTTTAATGTTTCTTGTTTCTTGTTTTTTGTTTCCTATTTTTTAAAAAACTAGAAACGAGAACATGTTAGATCTAACTATTTTTGTTTCTTGTTTCTAAAAAAAAAAAATAATAAAATAATAAAAAAAAATAAGTTTGTTTGATAGCTATTTCTTGTTTCTAGTATTTTTTTTCCCTTACCTTCTCTCTTGCTTCATAGTTAAAATATGATTTAATGATGTAAAATATATATATATATATATATATATATATATATATATATATATATATAACATGCATAAAAATATTTTAAAAATTATAAAAATTTTACATTATCAATTACAAACAAGTCTCAAATTAAAAACAGTAATACAATCCTCAATTTTGATTTGTAATTCTATTTCTCACTCAAGTCATTCGTCTAGAATGATGTCGACTCAAATCTAACTCAATTATATTATATATGGTAAAATTTTAGCCTATTTCAATGTACTAAAATTAAAATTTTATATAAACATGCTTTACAAATATAAAATAAGCATAATTATTTTTATAAATAGCAAAATTAATAAACAAAATAAGCAAAATATAAAAGATGGAAACAAATATAAAATAAAAAAATAAAAGTGCTAGTGAAATTTGAAATATACAAAAACTAATATTCATATTGAAAATTAAAATAATATATAAATATAAATATTGGAGAAGTTTAAAATTCAAAAATAAAATATAATATCAATATGAGAGAATTATTTTCGTAAATAAAAAAAAGTGTAATGAAAAAAAAAAACAGATTCTTGGGATTCGAACTCATGACTAGCAAAAAGAATATTCGAACCAGCAAAAAGAATATAGTTTTCATAGGCGCTTGATATTAATACATTAGAAGCTAAGAGTAATTACTTAAGGAAACAATAAACTAGAAATAGAAATAGAAATAGGAGAAACTTTTTTTTTTTTTTGTTTCTCTCTTTTGACCCATTTTTTAGAAATATTTCTTAAAATTTAGAAACGAAAATTGGGAACAATTATCGAACAAGTATGTTCCTTAAAAAATGAGGAACATAAACTAGAAATAGAAATAGAAATAGGAGAATTTTTTTTTTTTTTTTGTTTCTCCCTTTTGACCCATTTTTTAGAAATATTTCTTAAAATTTAGAAACGAAAAATGGGAACAATTATCGAACAAGTATGTTCCTTAAAAAATGAGGAACATAAACGAGAAACAAAAAGCGAGAATATTATCAAACACCTTTAGGTTTTCATTTAGAATAAGGAGAATATATATACAATCTAATTTTGGGTAAAAATTAAAATACATTCCAAATAAATGAAAGGAGAAAAAAATATACAAATCATATATAAAAATATAGTACCGAATAGAATGAGATCCTCATTTTAAATAAATATTTTTTTCAAGTCTCTAAACATAGTCGACAAAATTTGACCGCCACAACATAATAATTTCATGAGTCAACTAACTATCAACGAGTTTTGGGACTATTTAAGACTATTTTTCAAACTTCGATACTACTTTTTAAACCTAACTAAATAGACATCAAATTCTAATTTCACAAGTGCATTTTTCTCAAACTTAAATGACTGAGCAAAAGAAAATGTGAAAAGCCCTATGCGATGCGTGCGTATACCTCTTTGTTGTCACAAATATCTCATACGATATGGGTTGGATTTCAATTTTTTTTCTAAAAAAAAAGTTTAAAAAGTAAATTTGGTCTATATGGTTTGGAGAAAGTTAAAATTGTCCGTAATTTATAATTAGAATTTAATTCTTGTAGTTTGGTAAATCTCTCTTTAACTAATTTTTATGATAGAGGTTTTGTTAAACTATTAAATTATTTATAATATTTTATCAAACCATAGAAACTGAATTACAACTTTACAATGAAAACTAAAATTTAATTTTCTCTCGCTAGTAAGAGCAAATTTATTTAACCAAAAAAAAAAGTGATAAAAGGAAATTCCATCCATTAGGATGAGATTTATAATTTAACTCAAAAGAAATAAATGATAAAAGGAAATTTCGACCAATTACAACCTGGGAAAGAGGAGCCCAGCAGGGACGGAGCGGAATAGGGAATTGGACTTGGGAAGTCTGAGACCCGATAATCACTAGTAAGTGGGAGTCTAGGAGGTAAAGGAAATATACCTCAAAGATCCCGACCACCCCCCAAAAATAAAAAATAAAAAAGAAACGTACATTAGAGTTATGATCCCTCGCCCCTCCCCCTTCTTCATATTCTCTTTTTACCCCCATTCTTTTTAAATTTTATTGTTTTTGCCTCCCTACCTATTGTTGTCTTGCCTGTCTTTCCGTCGTCTTTTACATTCACTTATCTGTAAACATATTTTAAGATCCGATCTGGGCATTTGCTGTTTGGGGGGTTCTTCAATTCCTCTTTCCGTCCCTCCAATTTCTTCCTTTTCTTTTTCTCTCGTTCATACTTTTGTCGAATTTAAGTTTATTTGAGAGAGAGAGAGAGAGAGAGAGAGAGAGGAGAAATGGAGGCTGAAAAGAAATCATCGGCGGTATCGGATGTTGGGGCGTGGGCGATGAATATCGTCAGCTCAGTCGGGATAATCATGGCCAACAAGCAGCTCATGTCTGCCAATGGCTATGCTTTCAGTTTCGGTGAGACTCACTAAATCTTATCGCTCTTGCTCTCTCATCTTCCCCTTCCTCGCAGGGTTCTGTAGATCTCTGGTTGCAAAATTATGCACTTTTTTTTAAAAAAATTATTAAATTATTTTGATCTCCTTGTGGCAACCTTCGTTTTTCATCGATCTAAATCCTATCCATGGCTCTCGTCATCTTAACTTCACTCTCGTTTCTTCTCATGAATAGCGAGAAATTAAGGATCCGTATCTTTGTTACGGTGAAATTCCACATCTAGTATCTATTATTAATGACGATTTTACACTTGTATGCAAATCTTTTACCCCATTGTGACATCACAACTTGCAAGCTTGGGACAGCTTTGTATGCTGTAGTTTACAAACGTTTTCTTCTATCTTGAATTTTTGTACGGATCTTTATTCTGTAATGCTTATTAGCTTCCACCTAATAAAATATATTACCTATGTACTTATTTTAAATGCCTTTTCAGCCACAACTTTGACTGGGTTCCACTTTGCGGTGACTGCACTGGTTGGTCTGGTCTCAAATGCCACTGGTTATTCCTCATCAAAGCACGTTCCTTTGTGGGAGCTCTTTTGGTTTTCTATTGTCGCAAATATGTCTATCACGGGAATGAACTTTAGTCTTATGTTGAACTCAGTGGGATTCTACCAAGTAAGAACTTACTAAGAAGATTGCTTCCTTGGTTACTATATGACTATCTTGAGAACCTTTGCACTTTAATTTAGTTTATAAGAATGCATTGGGTATGGTAAGCTAAAGAATGCTGTGTAACTTTTTCATGCATTATCGCTCCCTATTCTGATCACTTTCCTCTCTTATATGTTTGTTTCAGATCTCAAAACTCAGTATGATCCCCGTGGTTTGTGTGATGGAGTGGATCCTTCATAACAAGCACTACTCAAAAGAAGTTAAAATTGCTGTTGTAGTAGTAGTAATTGGTGTGGGAGTTTGCACTGTCACTGATGTTAAAGTTAATCTCAAAGGGTTTTTATGTGCATGCATAGCCGTTTTGTCAACATCGTTGCAGCAAATTGTGAGTACATCACCTATATACTTGTTGCTGATTTCTTTTCTTCTCCAGTTTGGCCTTTACTCCTTATACTTCATATATATATGGATTACTTGGTTTGTGTTTTTACTCTTTCCCTCTTGCAGCAAGATGTGACTGGTTTTCTTTCTTTTTCCTTTTTGTTTATCCT
This sequence comes from Citrullus colocynthis, assembly GCA_031780015.1. Taxonomy (NCBI): domain Eukaryota; kingdom Viridiplantae; phylum Streptophyta; class Magnoliopsida; order Cucurbitales; family Cucurbitaceae; genus Citrullus; species Citrullus colocynthis. The sequence goes on from QLSR01000041.1 coordinate 61,829, forward strand.
TCTGAAAGAAGCAAAACAGAAAAAGTAGAAACGTGAATCTTCAATTGTTTATATGAAACGTGAACCTTTAATTGTTTCTACGACTTTGGTTTTAATCTATAACGACCTTGAGTGAGAGACCCTTGGGTTCCTCTCTACGCAATCCTGTTGCAATGATTATAGAAATATCGCATCAGAAATAGCTATTGGACGTCTGATTTTATTTTATTTTCTTAATGGATGTTGTTTTGGATACAGACATTCTGGGAATAATCACTAAATATAAGTATATCATGGTCAGGCTAGATGGAGAACTTTTTGAAGTTTAATTTCTAATTTTGAACTTTTTGAAGGGACTTCTGTCTTATCATCTTACGGTCAGGCTAGGTAGAGGCCAGCAGAAAGCTTTACTTTCTTCCCTACAGCCTATACGCGTTTGACGTGTTTTGCATGTAAAAGAATTATTTTCTGTTAAACTTGACATGGTTGCTTGTAGAAGACTAGTTTTATCTAACTCAAATGATTATAAAAACATCGATGAAAGTACCAGCAGTTATGATGATACTCTGACTCTCATCTCTGAAGTATATTCTTGCAAACAGACTATAGGTTCACTACAAAAGAAGTACTCCATTGGATCTTTTGAACTGCTGAGCAAGACAGCACCTATTCAAGCCCTCTCTCTCCTGGTTCTTGGTCCGTTTATTGATTACTACCTTAGTGACAAATCTCTACTGAACTATAAAATGTCTTCTGGTGCCATTGTAAGTACTTGCCGTTTTCCAGCATCACTCTAGCAAATTCATTTATCTACGCAATTTTCAACTAATTTTTGGCGATGGTGTACATATTTGCAGTTTTTCATCCTCCTTTCATGCGCTCTTGCTGTGTTCTGCAATGTCAGTCAATACTTATGCATTGGGCGTTTCTCAGCCGTGTCCTTCCAGGTGTTAGGTCACATGAAAACAGTATGTGTTCTCACATTGGGATGGCTGCTCTTTGATTCAGAACTGACTTTGAAGAACATATCAGGCATGATTTTAGCAGTTGTTGGTATGGTCATTTATAGTTGGGCTGTGGAGGTTGAGAAGCAATCTAGTATGAAGACTAATATCAATGTGAAAAATAGCCTGACGGAAGAGGAAATTAGACTTCTGAAGGAAGGAATGGAGTCTAATCCTGTTAAGGATATTGAACTTGGTGAGACTAAAGGATAAATTTCACCTTGTATTTTTGGTCATTGCATCGTGTTGTGTCTAGAGTCTAGACTTAGACTTATCCATATCCTGATCCTTGCACCGATTAATTTTAGATATTATATGCCCTTGTAGAAACCTTGTCCGCCCAACTATATTTTTCTTGGTTACATTTATATTTATACGTTTATATGTATGTATATTTATTTATTTTTCTTCATATTATTTATGCCAAGAGGTTAGTTGTAAGACCATGAACTGATGGTAAAATGTAAACGTCATTTGTAAGTGGAAAACTTTTGTTTTATTTATTTCTTTTATTTATGCAAGTACCAATACAAAATACATCACGTTATCACAATTTCTCATGTTTTGGTCAGTAGAGGGACCGAGACCATATCTCACGTGTGATCTGGGAATATCGGTTTAAGTTATACTTTCTATATTAGTAAATATTAGTAAGGTGTATATTTATTTTTTATGGCTCATTTCATATGAATTTCAAATGCAACACACTGTTTTTAGCAAAGTGTCAGGTAGAACACAAACACATTAAAAAATGTTTTGGACGCTTATTAAAATGTGAGTAATCAATGTTTGATTTATTTTATTAATATCAAAATGCCATGGTAATGACACATTCTTTCTAAGCATGTCGTGAATATGAGACAATCAAATAATGTTATTGAATGAGATTTTTTCTTTTTTTTTTTTCTTTTTTCCTTTTTTTTCTAATAACAAATTGTCATGTTGTTTCTTAGATTAAAGACAAAATTGTAAATTATTGAATTTGGGACTAATTATTGTTTGGCATGTATTCCAATTTAAAATAAAAGGTAAAAAATAAATAAATAAATAAATTACGTCTTTGTGGTGATTATCAATTAGCTTGATTCATATGGGTCGTGCTATTTGGCCTCAAGTTCAATTGAACTTAAAAATACGTTATTATTGCCCAAAAACCAATTAAGCCCAAAATCAAATTGATTAGGGCTCAATAGTCATTCAAGTCCAATCTCGCATTGTCCATGGGAACTCGACAACTAAATAAGAGCCTCCTTTAGTTGGCAATCTATATTATGTTTTATGTTTTTGGATTTAACGAGTTCAACAAATGTGTGAGAGAATCTAGTTTCTATTTCTGAAAATTATTTTTAGATTGTGTGATTCAAATAGTGAAAATTCTGAATACAACATTTTTTGTTTTTGATGTATCTTGATTTTGAATTGTAAAATTTAAAATCCAAAATCATATTAAACAAATATAAAAAATATTTATAAATACAATATTTCATACTATAAAATCAATTTCTTTTTTAAAAAAATTAAAATATATATTACATAATGTATTATAAATTATATAATATTACACTGTTAATAGTTCATTAATAATTGTACAAAAAAAAATGACATAAAAAATGTTCATAAATTAAATACTAACAATTTATTAAACTTAATACACTGTGGGTAATTACAACTAGTTTATGGGTCTATAATATCAAACACATTTAAAACAAATATTTAAACTATAATCTAATTTCTAAATCTATTACCAAAAATATATTTAAAAACATGAAGTAGATCTACATTTTCATTGAATCAATTGTTTTCAAATTTCTATTTTCAAATTCTCTATTAGCCTAAATTTTTCTTTATTTTTGGATTTGGTTTCAGAAAGAAAAACTCAAAAGAGAAATTTACTGACTATTAAAAAACTCCCTAAGCTCTCCAAGATTGAAGCCTCATGACCAATAAAAACATTCTTCTAACACTTCTAACAGCCATCCACAAAAATAATAATAACAATATTATTATTATTATTAATTAAAATTATTAAAAAGAAAAATATTAAAGAAAAATCCCGAACCGGTTGGGTTTTACAGAGTTTCATATGAACCGAGTGGCTTCGACTCGGTTATTTTGAACCGAACCGAGTCCATGGAAAGTCTTGCGTTCGGTTTTAGGGTTTCTCCAATTTAGGATCTTTCCTTCTACTGTCAGCCAGTGGCCTCTCTCTCTGGCTTTCGCATTTGCTGACTCAATCACACTCCGCCAACGTTGCTGTGTACTACGCAGCCACCGTCGCCGTCGATTTCTTTCGCCATCGCTTCCCATCGGAAATTAAAGTATATTGGATTGACTTTTTCTTTTTCTTTATTAGTTACTCTTTTCAGCGTCGAGAGACCAAATATATATGCTGTCAGATTTTGCTCTGTCAATGGAGAAATGCTAGGGTGGATAGGGGCCTGACTCGCATTAGTCCTTAAATGGATGAAGTTGGCGGTAATGGACCTCCTCTCTCTCCTCTTTATGTTCAAGCTAAAACGATAGAAACATATAGCTTTTCTTTTTAATTTTAAAAATAATTTTACTTACTGACGTAATTCCTTATAAACTTATACTTTTCAGGAGGAGGCGGAGGAGGAGGAGGAGGAGGAGGAGGGCCATGAGTCTTTTAGGAAGAGGCAGCTTAAGAACCTAAGAGATAAGTAGAGACCTCGTTGAGCTACTGGTTACGAATGGGGTCCGAGCAGAACAGATTCCCTCAGCAGGAACGGGTATGAGTCCCCTCCCTCACGGATCGATTGTTCCGCTAATATCTAGTTTATTGCTCGGGCATATGGGGGGGGGGGGGGGGGGGG
>QLSR01000041.1:68575-82377 GCA_031780015.1 Citrullus colocynthis
TTTTTTAATTGCAAACTTGTTTACAAACTTTATTCTGCAGGCATTTAATGGCCACTTTGTGGCATGTTGGGTTTTTGTCTTTATTGGGTTTAAGTGAGCCCATATAACTTATTGGGTTTATGCACATTCAGATTTTAAACTAAAGAAAAAAAACTTGGGTGCATCTTGGGCTATTAGACAGAAAACTTTACCTTCTTGGGGATTTTAACCCATTACAACAAAGAAAAATTGGAACACCAGGAGAGGAGGGATTACCAAAATTATAGGAAAAGGATCTGCACGTGAACCTTCAAAAGGATTAGTAATCCAATTATGAAGATCCCTCCACCCTAGATAAATAGAGAAATCCCCTAGTAAAGATAAAAGGGTCAAAATATCTGTTGTTTCCCTATGGAATAATGGCCTTCGAAACCTAAGGTCAAGAGAGGAGGAAAAACCCTAGGAAGAAAGGACGGAAGCCATCAAATGAAGCCACATGGAGGACAAATGGCATAAATGTGGGAATTGAGATTAGAGAGCAAAGGGGTGTATCAGCCCACCAACTGTCTTCCTACCAAGAGTAGGTGACCCCATCCCCCACTGGCCACCATATTGTGAAGTTCGAACATAGAGTGAAAAGAAAGGACTTTAGAAACATCTGCCGACAAGTGGTTGGAAGTGCCTTTCGTTCCCCACTCAAAATCCATTCAAACGGTTGTTAGCATCACAGGTAATTAATGTTCATTATAATCTACATACAAATCTTTATGCATTATATGATGAAGTTTTAAGAGAATATTTCACATACTACAAGTTGCTTGATGGTTTTATGTTCTTGTTAGTAGGAACCTGAAGTAGTGGGCCAGTTTTATTCATCCTCAAGCAACATGTTCCTCGCGTTTCTCCATAGAGAGGGTGGAATTTCAGACTTCCAAAAGTTTGCCAACATTTTCCAGCTTAAGAACTATTTTAACTGCAGAATTAGAGGCTATAACTCATTTGAAGGATCAAGAAAAGAAATATCTGGATGAGACTAAACTTCCAAAAAACTCTAGTATCGATTCAACCTCAGGGGTTGGATGCAGTAAAATAGGCCTTGGACTCAGTTAAGGACCCATAAGTTCAGAAGCTAGAACCCATTGAGATTTAAGAAAGTTTGTTTTCCCATATGTTTTAAGAAAATGGGAACATTTCCAAAATCTTCATGATTGAGTTTTCTTACAATTTCTCCTATAAAAGGTTTCTTACAAATTCCTAACTTCAAAAGTTTGTTATTCAAAATGTTTGCGATTTTTATTTCTTAAAAAGTTACCAAAGCTCATGTCTAATGGATTGAGAACCTAACAGCCAAAGACACTGAAGATCTGAACTTGAAACACCAAATGAAAGTAGGAGCAGCTGTCTAAATTAATGGGAAAACAGCTACTGCCTTTTGAATCTGGGGAGAAATAATCAACTTGTGGAGGAAACCCTTCAGAAAGATCCGAGGTGGTGGCCGCCATCTAAAAAATTCTGTTTGTTGATGTAATCCTTCTGGAAGGTCAAAGGTGGAGAAAATAGTGCATTGAGAGTACAGAATGAAAATTATAGCCTGTAGCGTTGAATCATGAATGCTAAAAGAACTATCCCCCTTAATCTTGAAATCATTTCTGGAAGTAGAAAGCATTTTGTGAAGAAAAAGAAATTATAAAAGGAACACCTGTAGGAGTGAGGAAGCATTCTTAATTCTTGCCTTTGGGGAGACTCTTATTTGGTTGAGAGCTAAAAAGCAAGGCCTCTAGAATGAGGATATCCAATCTGGCATTGTCAATGAATTTTAAAAATATGTAATCCTGTTCCTGGTGTATATTTTGTGCTCCTTGTAATTCTTATAGTACCTTTTGTGTGCTAGCTGGAAGTTTTTTTATAGCTTCCATGGCTTGGGGTCCTTGGCTCTCCCTTTATGTATATACAACATGCTTACTATCCTAGGTTCTAACAGGTTGATTTAATAGAGTTCTTCGTTGTATTGTGTCTACTAATCAGTCTGCATTTGTAGCTGATAGATAAATTTTGACACCCATTATTGTTGCTAAATTATTTAGTGGATCATTTCAAAAAGGAAAAGGTAAGGTTGGGTGATGAGGATTGATTTTGAGAAAGCCTCCATGAGATTCGATTGGCAGTCGTTTTTGGTTCTTTTTAGGAGGAGAAAAGCTTTAGGGAGAGATGGATAAAAGTGGAAGCAGTTGCATTGCTAAAACCATTTTTTCTACCTTGGTAGATGGTTGGCAGAACTTATAGAGGTTTGAGACAATAAGATTTGTTCTCTCCTGTCCTGTTACTAGCTGATATTTTTGGCAGAATCTTAGAGAGTTGGATTCTGGCTCCTCTGCAGTGTGAATACAGATCGGGCAAACCATTTCAATTTGCTTATGATGTCCTTGTCTTTTGCACTAATATTGATGAGTTGGAGACTCCATTAACAAAGATAAAACTATATTTCAGGAATTAATGTGGAGTACCAGGAAGTTCAAGTACAGGATTTGGATGTCTCCTGCTGTTAATGCTTTGAAGTTGAACATATGGACTCCAATGATTGAGAAATCTAGCATGAACTGGATATGTGGAAAGTTCCTTTCCTTTCAGAAGGGTGGCTGTTTATCTGTTGCTCAAGCTTCTTGGCCAGTATCCCAACCTACTTTCTCCTTTTAAGTTTCCTACCAAGGTTAGATCCTCAATTTATCAAGTGGGAATCGGATATCATTTTGTTGCACTAAGATGAGGGATTGATAGACTTTTGGGTAATTTCAAGAATGTGCCTTGCCTCCTATTGGGTTTGACATTTTCCTCTTCTGAGAAGTTGCTTGTGGTACTCTGATTGCCGACTATTTAAGGTGGTGAAAGCCTTCTTTTGAATGTTTGGTGGGAAATTGGTCAGAGAATCTTTGGTGAAAAGCTAGACATTAGCCAGCATTTGGGAGGGAATCAAACTTTAGGCTGGTCTTTATAATATCTGTTATGGCTTCTGTATTGACGATGTTTTGTTCATTCTTTCGAAGGAGAGCAGTTCTTTTACACGTGCTTTTCATTTTCAATAATAAAAAATGCTTTTTCCTATTTTCAATTGAAAAAATACAAACAAGAAACAGAAAAGATACGAAACATGTATCTAGAAAAAAATTGAATTCAAGGATAAGGAAAAACAATGTCAGAGAAATAAAAGACTAATTGAGAACCCAAAAAAACCACCTGAAAGGAAGAAGCATAATAAGAAAATAAATGGGTATCAGAACCCATGTGAAGAATGAGCAGAACAATGGACTCTTCAACAATAAAAAGCTAGATCTATGGATAGGCTTTGGGACCACGTTCTTTTGGTTGGGGGTATCGTGGTCAAATATTTTTATTTCTTCCAAATCTTATAGTCTCTTTTTATTTCTTTTTTCTTTTATGCCAGTTGGAAGAGGTGTAGCTTCCTTAGCTTGGTGTTTGACTTTCTTCCCCTTTCTTTTTCTCATTGGGAGAAAAAAGAAAACAAAAAAAAAAAACCAAGAAAAAGTTTCAGCAATCGGAGCAACAGATTTGGAGATGAAGAAGCAATTTAAGAACATATTTAGGATGAAAGAGAATTTGATAGGAATGTGAAAGATGGAAGATTTAAGACAGAAAAGAGATGCTGTTATTTTCAGAAACACAGAAGATAACTTAATCACTTTCCAAACTTTTCATAGTGTATTAGTTCTAGACATCGTTTTTCATAATCAAACGACTTAATGTGCTTTCTTTTTTTTCCTTGTATTTTCATTGTTTTGTTAATTAAGACTTACACCAAAACTCTGAAATTTCTTACAAGTATTGTGACCTTTAATTTCAACAGTGCAGAGTTGTAATTTTAAACGTCTAGTGGATGTCGGTTAGTTTTTTTCCTCTCTCTTTTTTTAATTTATTATTTTAATATTTTATTTTCATTGGAAGACGAGGAATTAAAAGCTGTGGTATTCTGCACATAATAAACTTCTATTGAACACCAGCATTAGATTTTTATGCTTGTGCTTATCTTTTTATTTTTTGTTCTAATGTTGTTTGATTACGTATTTATAAAATATAATATTGCCGTCGATATTTGATTTATTGATCCTCACTTTGAGGCGCTTCTTCTGTGCTTAAGTGGCCTACTTTCATTAACAACATGCTCAGATCTAGAAGGCACTTTAACTCATGCTAAAACTGAATTTTGGACTTTTTTATGGATCATTTTGAACTGGCCATCTCTGCCAGCATGAACTTGTACAAAAATTGTGAAAGTGGGTGGTTCTAAACTTTTCTATTCTTTAATGAGTTGTCATGATTACCTTCTAATACTTTCTTCTGTACCAGGGAAAGCGATGGGGTGGATGTTGGGGTGCATTATCTTGTTTTCACTCTCAGAAAGGAGAAAAGCGCATCGTACCTGCATCTCGTTTACCTGAGGGCAATGCCGTGACAACCCAGCCTAATGGACCTCAAGCAGCAGGAATGACCAACCAGGCTACAGTGATAACTCCATCCCTTCTAGCCCCACCTTCTTCACCAGCATCTTTTACAAATTCTGCACTCCCTTCAACAGTCCAATCACCTAGCTGTTTCATGTCACTGTCTGCAAACTCACCTGGAGGTCCTTCATCCACAATGTTTGCTACAGGGCCATATGCGCATGAAACACAGCTGGTTTCTCCTCCTGTTTTCTCAGCCTTCACCACTGAACCGTCAACTGCTCCCCTCACACCCCCACCCGAACTAGCTCATCTAACCACGCCTTCTTCCCCTGATGTGCCCTTTGCTCAGTTCCTATCCTCATCGGTGGATCTCAAAGGAACTGGAAAGGCCAATTACATTGCTTCAAATGATCTTCAAGCAGCATATTCTCTCTACCCTGGAAGTCCTGCCAGTAGCCTTGTGTCACCAATTTCAAGGACCTCTGGCGATTGCTTATCATCCTCATTTCCTGAAAGGGACTTCCCATCACAGTGGAATCCTTCAACTTCTCTCCAAGATGGAAAATATCCAAGAAGTGGTTCTGGTCGGCTATTTGGAAATGAGAAAGCTGGTGGTACATCGTTGGCATCTCAGGATTCTAATTTCTTCTGCCCTGCTACATTTGCACAATTCTATCTGGACAATCCACCATTCCCTCATACTGGTGGAAGGTTAAGTGTATCGAAGGATTCAGATGTCTACTCTTCTAGTGGGAATGGATACCAGAACCGGCACAGTAAATCTCCAAAACAAGATGTGGAGGAAATAGAAGCTTACAGAGCATCGTTTGGTTTCAGTGCGGATGAAATTATAACTACTACACAGTATGTGGAGATATCTGATGTAATGGAGGATTCCTTTACTATGAGACCTTTTACCTCAACTAGTCTATCAGCAGAAGAAAGTACTGAACCTCCATTGTTGGGTGAAAAACTAAAATCCACGCATACAACTTTACAGAGTCAGAGAAGTATTAAATCAGCACCTGAGGTTGTTGAAAAGGAAACCTGCACTGAAGTGCTGGCATTATGCAATGGTTATAAAGGTGAGCCGCTGTTCCCTGTTACAACAAGCACTGAAGCACACACTTGTTTCATAAAATGAGAAATCAAAAGAAAATAAAAATCAGATATGGTTTAGAAAACGTGTTTAAAATGTCATTATTAGAATTTTATACTTTTTTATTTTATTATTATTGTTATTCTTCTTTTTTTTTTTTTTTTTGGTGGGGGGGGGGGGGGGGGGGATTCTGACTCTATTCACAAGAAGCTGCAACATTGCCATAAACTTAGTTTTGCAAAATGGATTTTAATCAAAATCAGGTTATTGTTCTACTATGACAGCAGCTAAGCTGCCCCAAAACTTTGTAAATTTATTTCATCAATTGGTTTTAAAGAGAAGCCTTAGCATCTTTGTAGAAAAGAAGGGAATGAAAAAACATGTTAAATTTAGAGTTTGTTTAAATCAATTTAATACCACCATGACTATAAGAGCCGTTCCCTTTGCGAAAATTATGAACCTCTAAACTCGTCTTCATCTCTTCCCTCCAGTTTTCAGTTCATTGTGTCAGGAGGGTTGGTCCCCAGTGAGGTTTAATGTGACCCTTTGNCCTGGTAATATGTCAGGATCAAGTATTTCAAACCAAGTTGAAAAAGACGTATTCTCAAGGACAGGGTCATCCAAAAATAGTCGCAAGTATAATCTTGGCTTATCCTGCTCTGATGCAGAGGTTGACTACGGAAGGGGAAGGAGCCCAAGGGAGGCCAGGGAAGATTTTTCATGGCATGACTAAGACATCCTCTGGAATAGTTTACAGTATGTTTGTGTATCTGTTTTTCTGCTTTACAGGTTTCCATGGAATGTCTAACGTATGATCTAACCTGTTGTCTCCCTGAATTATGACTTGGCCACTGGATGGAAGAACGATTATAATTTGTGTTCTTTATCATGCCAATTTAGATATGGAATGGGTCGAATTTCTGTATTTGGTAAATGAAATTGACTTTTTTCAATGAATTATAATCTGCTTGCACGTTCACTACATCTGGTCAACGTATCCAAACATCTGTTCTTTGAGGTCATTGATCGGGCTTTCTATAGAAACTAAGATTGCTAAAATTTCATGTAAAAAGGTTGGTGTTACACCAGAAACAGGTGGCTTCGTTGTAAACAAATGTTAGATATTTCTTGCTCTTCTAAGATCCGGAATTGGTGTGGCAACATGAGAGAACAGTGGAATGAACCTCTAGCAGCGATGGTCGTCTTGCCCACCTGACTGGTTGGAAACTGGGAATTGAAATTGATAATTGGAATGCCCACCCTATAGAAACTAAGACTGCATGTATCACTCTGGATCTTACAAACAAGTGAGATTAGACACTTAGGTAGCTCATATCACTTCTTCCCTTAGTTTATCTGTTACCATGTCGTTTCATCAGGCCCTTGTTACACGGATGCTGGTTGGGCTAGTTGCCCGAATGATCCTCGTAGGACTAGTGGTTCAGTGGTTTTTGCATTTTTCTAGGCTCCAATTTACGCCTTCTTTCAGTATCCAAATTTCACGGAATTATAAATCCAGTTTTTTTCATTTGGAGGATATTGACAGTTCAAGAATTACAGTTATTTGCAATATTAGGCCGCGTAATTTATTTGTACTTAACACAGTTTACATACTTTTGGGCTTTTTTTTTTTTTATAACATTAGTATAGTAATTATGAGTTGTAGTTTCCTTCTTTCTCCTACGTTAAAAAAAGAAAGACAAAAGTATGTGTTAACCATTGTACTAATGAAAGACAAAAATGTGTTGACCATTGTACCAAGACATTGTGTATCTTTTCTACACGCTTAAGACCACATTGAGTATAATTTAAATTTTCAAATATTGTTATTGGTTCCACTAAATTATCATAGGAAAGATTTCCCTTTTCACTGAAATAACTTCTATATAATGGCCAGTTTCTCACAGATACACATAATCCCCAACGGTTTCACAAACATTAAAATTAACAATTAATACAACAGATCAAATGGGGAAACCTGAACAGATACCAATGAAGAGCCAAATGCTGCTTAGGATGCAGGAGAAAGCAAGCTGACATCATAATCGACCATAGGAATTTGGAGACCGAATTAGGGTGTTTGCAAAGAGAATTCCGACCACTATCCATTTTGCTAGTCTGGCCTGGAAAATTCAGCCCTCATTCCACAAGCTTTGCACCACCTTCCAATATCTCATGCAAGAAGGGTTTACATGAATTGCACGAAGAACCCATCTCAGAGGAGACTGACATAACTCAACCCTCAATTGATCAGAACCAACTTTTGACTGTTTTGCAAGTAGATGCATTTGAAATAAGAGCTCCGCAGGCCTCATATCTGTAAGAAACATGGAGCAAAATTCATACAGGTATCAAAGTCCGTTATGCATATTCCCTATAACAGAAACTCCTTTAGAAAGTATTTTCCTTAAATAATCAATTCCACCGAAACCTAATGATCTATAATCAATACTGGATGATCCAATATAATTTCTTCTAAACAATACATATATATTTAAATCGCTTATTATAGAAGACTAATTGAACACCTTTGTTGGGTCAGAAAACTAAGTGAATAGAGAGTAGTGTCAATCTCAACGTGTAATAGAAGATTACCCTCAACCCCTCAACGAGAAGGGCCACAATAATCATCTTAGATTAAAAAATAATAATAATAAAATTCAACAGAGAACCACAGTCGTAAAGATAAACCTGGTGGCCACGAGAACCATTCAAAACGAAGGCCTGACTCCCAATTTTCTTTCAGACCAAGACTCCCTTCTACTTGTGCCAGTATGATCGAGACAATTGGTATTGGAACAACAGAAATTACTTGAGCTTTAAGAAGACTGCTCACAGCCAGCCTCAAGAAATGAGAACTGCAAAGCTGCTTTGCAAGTTCCATGCAGGTTACACCTGAGTTCATTAGGGATTTGAATAAATAAATAAGCACAGCACAAATGGAAACCTGAAGAACTGAGATTAAAAGGACTGACAGGTTAATGAATCCATAACAATAGGATGACAACTCATGTAGAATGAAAACAAATAGTTTTCAGAAAGAAAAATCTAAAAGACTGGAAATGCAGAAAGTAGCAACACAGTCGCCACAAAAATGAAATAAATAGCATTTTAGAGTCCACTTGGCAGAAAGATACCATGACAGAGGAGGAGACAGCCATCATCGTGTCCCAAAGAACAAGCTTGTGCAAAATACTTCTCAGCAGCCATAAAATCCTGGCTCCTAAAAGATATCAAGCCATCGACCAGACTAGACAAAGGTATTACCATGTGTTGCAGATTCTTGCTCTCTAATGAGCATTTCTTGAAACTAAGTTCTAATATATTGGATTCATCATGAAGCTCATATCCAGATGCAATGGATTTAAGGCATACCCATCCAAGATAGTTATCTGTCTTTAAATCCAAACATTTTATGAACTCTTTACGGAGGTTGTTAGAATCATTTTCTGCAGCATAGGCTCGGCACAGTAACAAGTGTGCATAAAAAAGATACATTTCAGGAAGTGAAATAGAGGAAGCAGCTTTGGCATAGTTGATGCATTTAATTTGGCCACCGCCTTGCAAACTGATCTCAGATGCACAAAGTAGAAGCTGAAACTTTTTATAACGATGAGATGTATCTTTCTCAAAATATGGTTCATTGGAGAAGGCAACCAAGATTAGCCGCTCAATAGTTGCACGTAGATGACAGGGAAATCTTTCTTCACGTGCCTTCTGCAGAATGTTTAGTATAAGAAGATATTGAACATCACAATTCCATGGCTCTTGACGTAAGCATCTGTAAATGAGGAAAAGATAAAATACTCATTTCTTGGATTTGCAAACAATACAAAAGTATGCGGGCATTTAGTATCCATAAAATCAGCTAATATTAAAATTATTATCACATGATGCGTGTTCCTTTATTTTTTTTAAGAACATTCCATCACGAAGAGGGATGGAGTTTCAACCTACAACAGTCACAGAGATGCCTTACCTTGAGCTAAATCAAGTAGGCAATCCACATGCCTATTAAAGATGTAATAAGAGCTCCATTCTCGTTCTTTACAAAAAATATACACTAGTTTGGCTGTTCGACTCGCATGTCTAGTCAGCCAGAAAACAAAAACCAGCAAAGATATTTGCAACAAGTATATCAAAGCTGACAATAAAAAGCCACCTAATATTGAGAGGAACCCCAAGAATCAGACTTAAATGATGGCATCCTTTGGATATTTCATTCCATAAATCGATCATCAATTTTTATAATCAATGGTGCTTCAACCTATTTATCTTAGTTGAAACATGGTTAGTTCATATGAATTATATGATCAATTAAGAAAAACTATTGGTCCTAGGCTGTTAAAAGTAAAGCAACTTTACTTTTGCAGTTGTCGGATGGTCCCAATTCCATTCTGGCACTGGTATGAACATGTTGGAAAGGAAAACCTCGGATGACTCGTGCCAATTGTATAGCAGGCCACAGCTCCAGCACCATGAATTTCATATGCGGATTTCAGACCTTTGTTCTGTTGATCAAGACCATAAAACATGTTGCAGCACCTAGTAGCTATGTGATTGTCATCCCCTTCTTCATTGGATAGCAACAGATAACCAAGCAAGTTCCTGTTTGAAACATGTCGTTTAGAAAAGAATCCAGAGGGGCATGGACTAAAGATAATGAAGACGACTGTACAGTGATATAATGACAAGCAAATACAGTGGAGGCATTAAATAAATATGACTCTAAACTATTCCTCTACAACAAAGGTAACGATGGGCAGACACAAAGCACTAATAACAGAAGAAGTCATCAGGTAGAACACATTACCATGCTTTTCTGAAGTAGGATTGCAATAGCAAATATCCAACCAAGAAGAGAAGTTTATTTGCTGGACTTCCAGTGGCAGTACTTAACAAGTTTAATTCCGTGTCTAATGAAATGCTTTACAACAATCAAAAACTACAGTGAAATAATGTCTGGTGGTCAACAATCAAGTTGAGTTAATCTTATAGCTTAAGAAGATACAAGGTTAGGGCTCACGGAAACACTCTCCTCTCACCCCTCTCCCTTGGTTTCTCCTCTGTCCTCTTTCCCATTGGCTTTTCCACCTTTAGCAAATTCTCGATTTTCAAGCCAAAACCTGTTTCGCAACTGCTTTTTTTTTCCTTTTTGTAGGATAAGACTGTTTCACAACTGCTTAATTTTTCAATCTAGCAAGCATTGTCTAACTTCTAATTTCAAGGTTGGTTTCTCTGTTAATTTTTCAGAAGAGTATGAAATTAAGCAGTTGCTGTGTTGGAAACTTGGTAAGTACTTCTGCATTGGGTTCAAGGAAAATGTTTTTAGGTAGAAGATATGGGAAACAAGTTGGTTTCCACTTCTTTTATCTCATCTTTGTTGCCCTGGAAACTACATGGTTGAAATGTTGCAATACCCTTTGAATTTGTGTTTTTTACAACAAGATAGAACGGAAAATGGAACCATTCATTTACAGAAAAGGAGATATCTTCAAAATGGTTTATAGAATGTGTTGTGTGGACTAAGTCGGGGAGAATAAAGATGATCCAAATTCTTGCTGGAGTCTTTAGACCATATTTTGGTGCACTATCCTTTTGCTCAAAGTGGGTGGGCCAAGTTGCAGGTTAGGATTGGATGGTTTGAGTCCTTGAACGGCTGGCAGTTGCATCATGTCGAGGGAATTTTGAAGTTTGCCTCTAGAGTTCTTATGTGGGGGCTTTGGTTCGAACAGAACAGAAGGGTTTTTGCAGATAAGTCCACATCTTTTGAGTCTTTTAGGGATAGGTTTCGTTTGAACACCTCTTAGTGGTTGGATTGGTAAGTTTTATGTAATTAGTTCCTCGGGTGGGGGTTTTTTCATCCCCCAGCCTGTAGGCTATTGTTTCTTGCCTTTTTGTGGCTCTTATAATCCTATTATTGTTTCCTCTTTTTTTTGTTATATATATATAAAATTAAAAAAAAAAATCACCCCAAAAATCCAATAACAAAGCACACACCCCAACACTCTATAAAACTGACCTTTTTCAAGGCGAATGAAGGAGGAACTCTCCATCCGGTTCTCTAACAAACCTTTGACAAGCAACCAAGAGGCAAAACTCCGATACGAAGCTGTCTCACACAAATCTTGCAAATTTACTACTCCAAAAGAAGGTGATCTAGGTCTTCCCCGCCTTTCAACAAAGAAAACAAAAAAATAGACCTACTATCAAAGGCATCTTTCTCAAAAGTCAATCCAAAGTATTCACACAACTGAGTAAAACTTGTCAGGTAAAGAACTTAACTTTCTAAGGGATCTTAATCTTCACATAACATCAAAGATCGACACCCTAATGGGAGAGGGATCCAACAGGTGCGTAATGGACTTACAACAAAAACCCTAACGGATTAGACTTCTAGACACGAACATCCCTTCTCCCAATCCTAAAAATAACCTCTCCAATCAAGACAAGAGAGAGGCAACCTCTATTACTTCCCTATCGGATAACAACCAATACAAACAAAATGAAGAAGAAACCAAGCTCTCTGACCAAACCAAGGAATCAAAAACCAAACAATTTTCAAGAAAAGACAAATGATAAAGATGAGGATACGTAGTGTCAAGGGATCTATCCTCACCCATTGATCTTCAATAATATGTATTCTTA
This sequence comes from Citrullus colocynthis, assembly GCA_031780015.1. NCBI lineage: Eukaryota > Viridiplantae > Streptophyta > Magnoliopsida > Cucurbitales > Cucurbitaceae > Citrullus > Citrullus colocynthis. The sequence continues at coordinate 80,759 of QLSR01000041.1, forward strand.
CCAGCCCCAACCACAAAACAAACAAGATGGAAAAGGAAGGGGAGCTCAGGAGAAATGCCGTTCCACAGATTGTGGTATGCGCCCTTTTAACCCCACCCAACTATCATTCAAATGGGTGAGGGACATGCTTACTCGCAATAATCCTGTGCTATAAAGAATTGTTCAAGGGGAAACTACCAAAGTCATTTAACCAACAAGGCTTTGTTGCTAATCCTTAAGTTCCCAATAATCCCATCCCATAAATATAATATTTAAATTTCAAGTTTTATTGTTTAATGACCAAAGATAATGAATATCTTTTGAACCACACGGTTGAACATTTAGATCATATATATCAATATTGCTATAGCTAATTACGTCGTTCTATAGTAGGAAAGTTAAGCAAGTTCTCTTTAAAATCAAATTCTCCATGTCCATTTAAATGAACATGCTTTTTCTTTTTTCTTTTTTTTTTTTTTTTTGGTGAAAAACTAGCTATAATTGGAACTTAACAATTGAATTTATATTACTTTTTATTTTTTAAGAAACACTAAATAGGGGATAATTCCTTGCGGGGAACCTGATCCCTACAAAATTAAACAAAATAATAGGGAGTTGGAACAGGGATAAGAAAGCCATGACCGGCCCCACCTTGCCCCGTCCCATGAACATCTCTAAGTACTCTCACATTACACCACCCTTCAAAGACACCTTGTCCTCAAGGTGTGCTTAACAAAATACAATCACAAAAAAGGGTAACAATGGATTTCATAATAATTATTATTAATTTGTCTATTACCATCTATACACTTCAAAACATAGCCTCTCACATTCGGTAGCAGATTGGTGTACATTGGATGGCATCAAGGAGAAGGAACTAGTGTTGTCAGGAGCAGTGTTGCACAAGAGACAAGAAAACCGGTCCTGCCATAACTTAGACGACAATCGAAGCTAGTGGTTGTATGTATGGTTGACAATGGCAGACGGTAATGGATGGTGTCAATGGTCAGTGGCAATGGCAGAGGGCATGAACCTACTCAATGGAGATGGCGGACAACATTGGTGAAGAGTAAAACACAGGGCAACTAGAATTAGTTCCTCCCATGGGTTTGGTATGGTAGTGTCGTGGCTAATCAAGTTCTAGGTTTAAAACAAATAACATCTCGATCCAAAACCCATCTTGCCATATAATCTTGTTTTCTATCTGCTAACTATGCAAAAGACTAGCCTCATCCAAGATGTCCAAAATCAATCCAACTAAACTCCCCACCTAGAAAGCCCATGGCCACGTCCCCTTCTGGAACCATCTAATTCTATGTGATTAGAGTTGGGGTTCACCAACCAATCGACTTTCTTTCTTGTTCCTTTCGTGACTCCTTTATTTGTTACTTGTCTAGGTACGAAAGTTGTATCATACCTTACCCAGAATTTCATCTCCAGCCACACGCAATCATGTCAATAATGGCATCCATCAATGATTTCTTCATGGGTGTCCTCCAATTTGTCCATCATACCTCTTCACGAAACTTACATTAGCACCAACCTCAAATTTGTAGGTTTAGGAACCTTTTTAAACGACTTCTCCCTTGAAATTTTGACTCCATCGCCTTAAACACAATCTCCCCCCCCCCCCCCCCCCC
>QLSR01000041.1:82468-108255 GCA_031780015.1 Citrullus colocynthis
CCCCCCCCCCCCCCCCAAGTCGTGCACGATCTATGAACTCCAACCAGAAGCCAAGTCAAACTCCCCTCAATTACTTCTTTCTGAACTCATTCCTTCTCCAGTGTTGCACTAGCCTCGATTTCCAACCTCAACACTTCAATTTGGCTAGCGTGTCCATTCGACATATGTCAGCCACTTGGACGCTCCGAGACTTGTTGAACACGTATCGGACACTTGTGCAAAAAATGCGATAGACAAACATAGAACACATATATGACAATAATAATAAATTTTGAGTGTGAAATACATCAACCTAATTTTTAGGCATATAAATGCATTAACCCATTTACTTTGAATTTTTTGTATAGTATAAAATGGGGAAATTATTATAAATGAAAAAGATATATCAAGCTATAAATATAGAAAAATTTCACTGTCTATCAGCGATACATGCGTTAGACAATGAAATTTTTCTATATTTCAAATATTTTGGCTAACTTTGCAATATTTGAAAACAGCCCTATTTTAAAAATGTGTCCTTGTCATGTTTGTGTCCTAGATTTCTCAAAAATGGCGTCTAGTCGAGTCTGTGTCTATGTCCACACTTTTTAGTTTGTTTTTGTTCTTTTTCCATTCATTGATGATTTAAGTCCTCAAACCGTTCTCACGTTCCTTTTTTTTATACAACAACAACCACTTTCATAGGGAGAAAATGAAAGAATACAAGTGCAAACAAAAAAACAAACCCCACAAGGAGGCCCAACTAAAGAAAGGCACCCCAACTATACAAATAATAACTATGGAAGAGTTACAAAAGATCTTTGAAATCAAAGGCCAAAAGGAAACATGAAATCTAACGAAAGATTAAATATCACTAGGATCCCTTTCCAACACTCTAAACATATGTTATTCTGCTCTCCAACGGCCTTTCTCACAAAGGCGCAGATGGAGGAACTCCCCATCGTGTCACTAATGTCCTAGAATCGAGCTAGCGTGAACTCAAAAGTATAGAAGAAATAAGCCCAAACAAATCTAGCAAAACTCACATCTCCAAAGAATGTGATCCAAGTTTTCCTTTGCCTTCAGATAGAGAGAGCAACAAAACGATCCAACTAACAAGGGCATCCTCCTCGAAAGTTGGTCCTAAGCATTGGCTTTCTCATGTAAAACTTGTCAGGTAAAGAACTTCGCTGTCCTAAAGATTTTAATTCTTCAAAGAGGAGAAATGACTAACTAGTGGGAGAAGGCTCCAATAAATAATGAAAAAAGTATTTACAAAAGAATCCCTTCAAAGGGTTGGAACTCCAAACATGAACACCCTCCTCATTGGAAAAACTGTCATTGAGAAAAAAAATGAAAGAATACACGTACATACAAAAAACAAGGTCCACAAAAGAAAAGAAGGAAACCCTATGAAAGAATGTGGCTCCAACTATACAAGATAATACCTATAGAATAGTTACAAAAGGTCTTCCAGATCGAAATTAAGAGGAAAACATAGTATTTGCACCCAAAAAATAGTCGCCCCAAAAAGCAACAAGAGATGACCCTTCTTGCAAAAGGACAGATGGAGAAGGAACTCGTCGATCATAGCAAGGATGTCCCCTATTTCAAGTAAGCAAGAAATCAAATGTCAAAGAAAAAGAGAAGTACCCATTGTCACTTTCATATCGGACAAAGAGGTAAAATCCAAAAGAAAAAGAACTTGAGCTCTCTAACCAAACCAAAAAATTCAGACACCAAATGATTTTTGAAGGAAGATAAATGATAAAGATGAGGAAACACAAAGTAGAGGGGCCAATCCCTCACCCATTTATCTTCCCAAAAAAATGTTTCATCACCTTCTCCCATCTATACTCCTAAACCTTGTAGTGTTGTATCTATGAAGCATCGTTACATTGATTCTAGGTTCCTCTTTACCACCAACTTCTTGAACACATGATCGAGCACATATTGATTCAAATCCATCACCAGCCAAAATTGATGCTCTCCAAGATAAATGTGCTCTGATACCAATTTGTTGGATCATCCTAACAAAAAACACAATAAATAACACAAAGATAGAACTATATTGCAATATCATGAGAAATTACAATATATGTAGCCTTTCAAGAGGGTTGTGTCTCTCAAAAGTCTCATACTGGACAATAACAACATCCCCTTTAAAGTGCCCATCTCTCCTTATTTGTGAAAAAAACAGTATTATCTAATTACCACTATGCCCTTTCTGCTGTCCTAATATTCCCAATATATTTCTTACTCGTACTCTCACATTTATTTCTTTGTATTTTTATTTTGTAGTTCATTCTCATTCTTCCTTTTAGAGATTTGTAGCATTAATTTCATCAATGGGAGACGAGGATAATTATGAACAATGATCTTCATTATAAAATAGACCTACCTGATCAAATTACTGTTGGGGTATGCATGAAGAGCTTTTCTAAGATGCATCACTCCATTGAGAAATCCCAGGCAATTATTTGTTTGATATTTGATCTGTTCAGCCAAAAGGGATCATATCTAAGTCACTGTGTTAACACATGCACACTAGCAGAAAATGTAAGAGACTCAGATTCCAACAGCAAGAACTGAAGCCAACCAGCTTAGAAAGAGTAATCAAAATGTGCATTCTAGTAATCTCTTCATGAGATTGGAGGCAGGAACGACTGCTTAAAACAATGGACTCAAGCCGCTCACAACTATCAAGAGCATGAACAGCAGCCACTACAAAGCTCATTTTTGAACTCTGGAAGAAATTGGCTGGCATCTTCATGATACTGTTAATTGTGGAATCCAATCCAGATATTGAACACAACAGTCTGCATATGAAACCAACAGACGCAGCCATACGTGTGCTTTCCATGGCAGAGATACCAGAAGCAAGTGTTCTCACAATGCTAAGAGCCTCGTCATTCTTTCCTAGCTTCCATAGAGAGAATGCATAAACCTGCAAACCTTCAATGTCGAGCATGCCTGGAATCACCCAAAACTTCAAATCTCAGACACTAATTTGTTAAGATTTCTCACTTTTATAACAATAAACATAAAAGAGTTAGCTTCAATAATTAATGCAAAATTACAACCTTCTTTACTCAAATTTTCACATTCCTGCAAAGCTTCAAAGAAATTTCCAACCTACACAAAAGAAATAGCAGTTCAGAGAGAAAATTTTTCCATCTATGAATTAACGTTAGGCACTTTTCCATCTCCAAGAATAGTAATACACAGAGAGAACTATTAGGGTTTTAGGTTTCATGGTACACACAGGTGTAGAGGTCCAACAAATATTTAATAAACTTCACCATGCAGAGTGATCTGGCTAAGTTGATTGATATATCTCTGACATGAGATCTTGGAACTCGATCTGAAAAATGGCTAATTGTGAGGTGTGCTAAACGATAAGCAGCAACAGCAGATTGATAATCTAATTGTGCCTCAAAAGCTAGTCCATTGAGATTATAGGATTCAGGGTAACAAGGTGCAAGTTGAACAGCCTGACGTATGGCTCCGAACACCTGAACATAAAAGAAAAATCCGTAGGCCATTCTGAAGGGGGGGGGAAAAGTTATCAAGTGGAATTTCATCCATAACTTGACAATAATCAAACCTGTGGAGATGAAAGATGGCCTGCATGCAGAGAAAGCTTGGCAAGACCAATTTGGAATTCCGCCACCTACAAAGATATTGTTTTTACCTTTCAGAACATTTGCAGGCAAAAACGAAGAGCCAACAACTGCACAACAGTTAAAACAAAAACAAAAAAAAAAATGTTTGAAAGAATAGTCTTTTCTTCCTTTCTTTTTTCTTTTTCTTTTCTTTTTTTAAAGGAAAAGAATAAAAATGAAAAATTCTGGGAAGTATCCAAGCATTTAAGATTAAATAATTAATAATAAAATAGAGAATCTGATCTCATTTATCTTAAAACAGAATCAATTTGAGCAAATCCTTTCAACTGCATCAGTTTTAGTGCTACTATATTGATGATCTTAAAGACAGAAAATTACGGGTAGTATTTGTGCAGCTCTCAAACAGCTCTCAAACGCTTCATCTGATGAAGACTCCCTGTCAAGTAAAAATCTCTTAGGTAGAACGGTAATATGTACTGACTAAATGCATCCAGTCCAACGTTCTTAACACCCCCCCCCCCCCCCAAAAAAAAAAAGAAAAACATACATAACAACAAATATTTTCTCCATGATGAAAAACACCTCAAAAAGGAACATTTATATATCACCTAATGTTCAAATCAGCCGACATGCCAGCCCAGGGTAATGCTAGAGAAGGATCTATACTTCTAGCATAATCAAAAGCCTGTCTTGCTAATTGCTTCTCGCTCCTATTCCAGTATAACTGTAAAAATGAGTAAGAAACGTAGAAAACATCCAAGTTTAGCAATATCAAAATATTTGTGATCATTAACCCAAGTATGAAGTACAGGTACCAACCACATCCAATTCTCTCAACGTATTCAACAAACATCCAATTCACAAAGATCGAGCCCCCAACAAAGATTCTTACCAGAATTACCACTTGCCACAAGTATACAAATACATTTTAAAAAAAGGGTGTGCCAACTGACCTTGCCAGCAGATTAGATGTGCCAACCATCAGGCACATCTATGAACTAACTACTTCCATAAAATAAAGGAGGTTCTATTATCGAAGATGTTCTATTTTAAAATATTTCTTATGATCTTTTTTTTTCCTTCGTTCTTTCCTATTTTGGATAGGAAACAGAACTGAATTTAAAAATAAATGAATCTATAATTATAATCTACACCCTATGGGAGAAACTCTCTCTCCTCATTTTGAATGGATCATTTGATTTTCACTTATATTATTCTTCTTCTCTTTCATTATTACTCTCTCCTTCCAAAATTCCACTTTTCTCTCTACTATAATTTCCCTTTTTCTCTCTGATTCATCCATTCACATTCCTCCCTCTTAACCTTCCATCTCCCACATATTCACATTTCCCTTCTCTCTCATTACCAACCCTTCAAATTCCTCTCACCCTCTAATTTTTTAGTATAAATATATCATTCTCTTCTTTCGTTCATGCTCACAAAATTACAAGAAAAGGCTAAGAGGTGAAAAAGGAACCACATCCTTCTCTTCTAAATTTTCATTTTTGTTGTATCTATTTCTTTATGATAATCTAGTGTGTATCTTCTTTTTCTTTTTTTTCCATAGATATGTAGAGAAGTAAAATGCAAGGTTTAAACTCCTCAAACTTTTGAGGTAATTTCTTAATTTATCTTCTTCCTTTTTTTGTTGTCTCGCCTATAATTTCTTAATTATAGTTCGATATTTTTTATTTTATTTTACCTTCAAATTTTTGCCACTCTAAAATTTTTATTCTTTTCTCTAAACTTGAATTGTATAAAAATCTTTTTTTAAAATAGTAAACAAACATGTTTTATTACTATACATATATCTCACTCCATGAGCTAAAGAATGCACTAGTCAAATATGTAACCACCTCCATCTGAATAGTCGCAACCCATTAATATCAATTGTATCTATTGAACTCAATAGACACATACAATCAAAGAATCGTGCCCCATCTTGAAGAGTTGCATCCCATTGACATCCATTACACCCATTAGACTCAAAAGACATCTATACTCGAAGAGTTGTGTCTCATCTACAAAGAGTAAGATTTTAAAAACCAAATGGAAACTAGACCCAAAACCTAGGAACCAAAAAGGAATTTTTCCTTAAAAATATAATATATGAACAACTATACCTATACATACATATTTAGAGAGAAAACTTTTAAAGCGAGATAAGAAATAACTAAAAATCTCACTCAGCATCAACGGGATAAGAATGAGTCTTCCTCCTTTACTGAATGTCTTTTTCCAGCAAGACACCCTTTTGAAAGGTCGGGGAACCCTACCACATGTTTTGAACTATGGTGCGTTGGAATAATCTTCTCAGGATTTTGAACCTCTCTGGTCTTTCCTTAAAGCAGCTATAATGGCTTTTTCTCAACTAACTTCTGAAAATTTCTTTGATGGTAAGGCTAGAATTATATGGAAGATTTGAGTTGAAAGGAACACGAGGATTTTTCAAGGAGATGAAACACCTAATGATGTTTTTTTGTTTTTTTTTGTGTTTCATTTTGTTTTTTCACTTCCTTGTAGAGTGCAGATTTTTTAGCATTAGTCAATTGAAAAGGATTTCATTATAAAATAAGTAATCTTAGAAACTTTGGTGGTGAATTAAATATATATATAGAAGTGTGAGGGTCGAATTTGCAATGAAGTGAAAATGCCTTGAACCAAAACAACTTCATGAACAATTTTACACAATAAGATTTTTTCCCCCTTTCCATTAGGATTTGCAGTCCAAGCTCATCTTTGTTTTGCAATTCGCTTTTGGACTTCACTCTCTTTCAGTGTCTCACAATCCACATCTTCAATTTCAAATTCAAATTAAAAAAAAACAAAAAAAAAACAAACAAACAAACCAAACCAAACCAAACCAAAAACAAAAATAAAAATAAAAATAATCCAAATATAAAAAAATGGCACATTCTAAAAGCAGCATCAGTAAAATACCTTCCCAAGATAAGCCCAGGCTCCAGCCAGAGATCCATCTAACTGCAATGCCCTTATAAAAGCATGTTGCTTCAATGCATCATGGTTAGAGATGCATCCCATTGCCACCCAAAATTCATGATTGTCACCCTCGAGCATCAAGGCCCCTAATGTCATCTTTTCAGATATCTGCCTGGCAAGAAAGATGAGAATCAAGAAAATGAACATCCAAAAACGATGGTGGCATCAAAAGAATACAGAGCAAATAGGAGTAATACCAGGAATTGAATCCAAATCCAGAATCATCATTCAAAGATGAAATAATATCTAAAGTAATAGCAATATCTGTGTAAATGTTAGCTTCCCACGGAGCCAAGTGCAGGGCTTGCTGATAGGAACATTTCGCAGAAAATAAAGCCAAACTGCGGGTCTGCTTCCAGGAAAGGATAGAAGTTCTAAAGGATTCTGAGCATTGTCCCCAGTCCTCTTCCATCCATGGATAACATTTTGCATATGTGTGCTAAAAAAGACAATATAATTCACATCACCCGCTTTGTCATGTTAGAATACAAATATAATGGAGCATTGTACGCAAATACTAGCATTGGAACAATGTTGATGAAGGTTTGTATGGTTTACAACTTGAGGCTTACCTTAGGGAGGGATCAAATTTTTAACTTCAAAACTTATGGATCATGAGAAACTTACGCCTATAGATGAACATGAAGCCACACTCGGTGTCTTCAGCATGAGAGCACTAAGGTGCAATAGCCCACTAGAGCTTAAGCACGAGGTGCAAAAAAACCACAATTTTTGTGAGCCACACACTAGAAAATGTAGATGATTCTTTTATGTAAAAAAATTCATGAAAAAAAATCAGAAATTAGAGGTTTTCTAATAAATTATTAGCAGAAAAAGGGAGTTCAAAAAATATATTTTAAGTCTTTACAAACAATAAATAAAGAAAGAAAAATAAGAACCTTTTTTAGAAAAGTGCCCTGAAGTGCTAAAGCATGTGGGCCTAATTAATGGCTGGTGGGCCTTTCTTTAAAAGTGCACGCCTAAACATGGTTTTCAAAACACTGGCCACACCTCCATAAAAATGAACCATGTACAACTCAGTTAATGTTTAAATGAATAATAATAAGGGATGTTTTCAAAAATAGAAAAACTATTGAAAATAATCACAAATATAGCAAAATTTTACTTTCTGTTTGTGATAGATTGCAATAGACAATTCATGTCTATCTGGTAAAGTGATAGATGTCTATCTGGTAAAATGATAGATGTCTATCTGGGCCTATCGCAGTCTATCACAGATAGAAAGTGAAATTTTGCTATATTTGTAAATAGTTTTAATTTTCCTAATAATAATTATTTGGCTATCCCTAAAAATATTTAACAAAATGTTCACATGCTAAAAGTAAAAAACCGAATGAGCTGTAGTCCAGTCCATTACTGTTTTTACCATCAAACACCAATAATAAACATTTAAATGACGTTTTAAAATCTTTATTTAAGTGATAATTAATAATATTTATTCTTTTTTTAAAAGTTTATAAAACTACTATGTTCAGTGACTGTTTTTTTTCAGTGACTGCTAGTAATATATTTTCAGGATCTTATTATTAATGATTTATTTTTAGGATTTTTGAGGCCCATACCTCATACTGCCTCAAAAGTAGGCCCCTCTTCAAGAATAAAAACTCCCAAGTTTACCTTGACCCTCCGAAAGCATTGATGGGAATTGGGAACTATAGCCTCTATAAAGGACTTTCCCATTACATAACTTCAGATGAAAACAAAATCACTTGGCTAGACACTTTAAGATAGCTATATAGTATATATACCTGAATATCTCCAAGCAACTTCCAGATACACGATGAGTTTGCAGCTAAATGAGTACTTCCTCTTGCAACTTTAGATGCTTCCTGGAATCAATAAAATAAATCTATTTTTCTTAAACGGAATCATTGATGAAATGAAATTCAAACATTTCTAATACCGACAGCCACTCCTGCACCGATTGATTTTTTGGGAGACTAATACTCGAATTACAGGGGATTATCCCTTAAATACAAGAAAGCAAGTTAAAGGGGATTATCCCTTAAATACAAGATAACAAACCTCTAATAGGAAGGATGCCCACTTAAATGCCCCCCTATTAATGTATTCCTTTGCCAAACCAAGAAGCCCTGAAGAGAGCCCAAATTGTGCAGTAATACTTTTAGGTGATATCTCTAGAGCTTGCCGAAAGTGTTCAACTCCCTTTTCAAATTTGTTAAGCATCATGACCAAATAAAATGAGTAACTAACTTGGGAAACATATAAGAAGTTGCATAAGCATATAAATCTCTGGTTAAACAAAGAAAATTTCAAGGAAATCCAAATATACCAAATCCATGCAGAGCCAGCTCAGACTCACCATATACTTTCCAAAGCATTCAAAGCCATATGTTGGGTTTTGAGAGGCAACAAAAATATCTTGTTCATTTACATAAATGCTCAACCCAACAACAATGCATAATTTCAACAATCCTGCCCCAATTCTAGATCTTTTCATAAAAGAAAAAGAAAGAAATGAATACTAAGGCAGGTTCATCAGGGAGAGCTAGCCAACACAATCTCCAGGCAACAACCATAGTATCATACACACAGGCGAACAAAAGGTACCATAGAAATGATTGGAAGACTGCAACCTGCAAATACAAGTATAGCAGACAACTAGACAAGTCTTACTTTTTTTAACAAACCAAGCATTAAGAAGATGTTTCCACTCTCAACCCAAGCGAGAATTCTATCTCCTTCAATTTCAATGGCCCGTGCATAAGACTGTTAGAAGGAAAAACAATATAGGCTTTAATCATATCTATCTCACTCCCTACAAGAAGAGAAAATTAACACTCTTCCTGAAAATTAAAAGTTCTATTGGCGAAATAAACTACCTTAATTGCAGCAGTAAACCTACCAAGCCGTTGATATGCAAGACCCAGGGCCTAAAACAATTAGGTTACTGAACATTAGCTGAACTAGATAAGTAAAATGAAAGTTGATGTTCACAAAATTAAGCTTACTTCCCACAAATCAGCACAATGAGGATATCCTCGAATGGCATGCTGAAGACTTAAGACAGCTTCAGTCCATTTCTTTTGATAAACCTGCCAATTGGCCAGTAGGACAATAGAGCTATGAGAAAATTGATTACAAAGTAAAGTTTTATTTTACGTTCAGTCTTACAAATGTAAATTTTCAAATGATATTCATAATATCGATTACAGGGCACCATCAACATCATCAGCAATTAGAACAGGTGGGGAAGAAGGGAGAGGGAAACATACTCGTACGGTGTGTATTACAAATATCACATGATTCATAGATCATAAAATTGCACACACAATGGGTATGCATTGTTGAAAATAAATCGAGATTTCTCCTATCAACAACAACAGCCAAAAAATAATAACAACAATAAAATTGAAGATTTCCAAGATAAGGTCAGTTAATAACTTAGCATCTAATGTGGGTCAATAATTCATCATTGAAGGCGTGAGGTGAATAAGTAATTTATGATTAGTTACATTCATTAGAAATCTTTCTCGTTAACAAATTGAAAATCATTTTTGGGATCTCAAAAGTGTGGTGATGAATGGTGCTCGACGATACCAACATGACTGAGAAAATAGTTCAGAACCTGCAAATAGCCCAACCTCCGGAAAGCCCAGAAGGCCCTGGGTGACTTAGAGGAAGCCTCTCTGCATACAGCAACCTCTAAACTCTCCTTTCCTTGGTGATGCAACAGATCGCACAAGGCTTCCTGGTTATAACTATCAGTGAGTACATAATTAAAAGTGATACAGACGAAGCAATAGACCAATTAAACTACAAGGAAATACGCACTCCAGAGTGGAAATCGTCGACATCGAGACTGACAGCTCTCTGGTAACATTTGAGAGCCCTTTCGATGTCGACAGAAAATGTGGCGTAATAATGCCCAAGATATTTGAAAGCGGCAGCATTTCCAGGGTCTAGTTTCGCTGATTTGAGAAAATGGTCCGCGGCAGCCCCCTTATCGTGACTTCCTCCATTTTCCCACATGAAAATCCCCTACATTTCAAGTATGCAAACTTTTGCAGTCAAGTTATACATTAAGTTATTTATGAACGGACGGGGAGGTTGAAACCAAAGTGTGCAAAAGTTACGAGTTTGAAATGGGATGAGGGGTCATCTGGATGAGCATCAACTGCTTCTTGCAATTGTCTTGCTGAAACACGAGGGGTCTCCGATTCTCCTTCGTGTTCTTTTTCTACCGCAACCTCTTCCTGGTACAAAAATGAAGAGGGAGGGAGTGAAATGAATAAAACAACGTATCAACTGGTGAAGATCAAAAGAGAGAAGAAAGCGTGCCATTGCTGTGCCAATAACAGAAGTTGTTGTGCATCTGAGTACTAAACCCTAAACCCGCCCACCGAAAGCTCGCTATCGTCGTTCGCGCACCAGTTCATGTAAACTAATGTGCATCATCGGCACTCGCGCCTTAACGTTTTTTGTGAAAGTCAATTTGTTAAATTATAAGGGGAGTTAAATATATAACAATCAGTACAAAGTTACTCATAACATATATATATTCTACAATACAAAAATGATGTATGGATATGCACACCCTACATCCACCTCGTAGAAAAGTTCTAAAATACTGATCTAAAATGTTGAATTAAAGTATATTAGTGATAAACTTATATTAATGATAGATTTCTTTATCGGTCATAAACTTCTGTCGCCTGTAATATGGATGATAGATGTATGTCAACGATAAAATCGATCGTTAATATTCAGTTACAAGTATGGAGTAATATTGCTTTTTTTTTTGTTAATGCCAATGATAGTATAACAAAAAGAATGACAAAGAAGTTGATGACAAGAAAGAAAAAAGATCAATAAAATATGACAACAAAAGTGCATGGTAAACGAGTGAAGGTAGAGTTTTTTTTTTCCCCTATTTTTTAATAATAGGAGTGTATGGTGGTAGTCGTTAATATACTTCTATTTTTATATAAACTACTATGTGTGGTTATCAATGATATAATTATATCATTACATAATAAGCCTATTGGTTTTAAACATCTAGTTCATTTGAGAACCTAAATATGTTGTAACATTTTCATGTTGTTGACGAAAGTGAAGCTAACAAGTTCAAACCTAAAGTGATACCCATTGTGCAGCTACCCTACATTATATAGAGTACACATTGTGGAAAACATACAAAGTACAACTCAAACTTCAAGGGATGTTTGGCTCACCAGCATGAGTCTGGTTGAGTTGGTAATTTACCAACTCAATGTTTGGTCCACTAACTTTAAATGTTGGTGGAGTTAAGTTGGTTTTTTTTTACCATATTTCTCATGTGCTCCCTCTCTCTAGTGTTTTCAATGGCTCCACCCGTCAATCGTTGTCGACAACTACTATTGCCACACTCAGACAACCAACTCCAATGACCACCTTCGATCGGCTAACTCTAACGATCAACTCAGGCTCCAACAACCACCTTCGATGACAACTCCAACAAATACCACCTCTAGTGATCAACTTTGTGACAAATACCTCTGATGAACACTGACATGCGCCTCATACAACCCACTCTACCAAAGACTACATTTAATGATTAACTTCAAAGATGACCACCTCTGCCAGCCAACTCCGACGATCACGTTGGGCAATCAACTTCAACCATCAACTCTGTCAATCATCTCCAAATATTACTCCAACAACTAACTCAACCGATCATATAATAGAAGGAAAAAAAACTTACTAGCAAAATTGTTTAAATAGAAATTTGAAATTATTAGTTTATAGTGTTTAGTAGATGCCTTCTATAGTAATTTAACATCAAGTGATTGTTTGAGGATGATCAGGTCATCCTTGTAGACATACTCGTCATATATATTCAAACAGTTGACTGCTTATTAATATCCCCACTACAGTCTAGGAAGAGACCTTGTTTGCTTGATTATCTTAATGAACAATATGTTTTTTGTGTGCATGAAATCAACTTATTGTTGGTCATGTTTATATATATTTGTAAACATGTAAACAAACCATTGACGACAACCCTATTTTTTTTATGCATGTTCAACTCATGTTACGCAAAAATAAAAACAAAAAACCCCATAATAATGCATATTTTAAGTTATAAAAGACGATACCACATATTCACAGCTCAACCTAACTCCACTATATACACCAAACACATGCAATTATTACCAACTCAACTCAACTCAACTCAACTCTGCACTCAAAACACATGCAATTATTACCCAAAACAATGACGATCAACCCAACTATGTGTGCCAAATGCACCCTAATAGTTCAAAGTACATGTATTATCAACTTTAAAGTTAGAGGCCTTTAAAAAGACTGCAGCAAAAGGTTCAATTTTCTCGCCTACGTATTATCACCAGAAATAAAAATTAAACAAAAGAGAGAAAAAAACGACGACATGGAGTTAAAAATGGAGATAGTACATGTCAATTCCAAAGTTATACTTATTTTGACAACTTTAAAAGTTTTGTTTTTACCCTAAAACCTTGATCTTGATTTAAAATAATGATTTTACCTTCAATTTTCATAAACTCTTTTGTTGAAACGAACATGTAAAAATCTCGTGACATATAAATTATAAAATAATGAAATATACATAGCACAAGTGATATATTTTAGTTACACTGTGGTATATTAAATTAATACTCCCAATTTCTCTTTTTAGAATTATTTGAATTTCCCAAGTTATGTTTCTAGATTTACTTCAAATTTCAAACGAATTTATAAAGTGATTATAGTGTGCTTTTTGAAAATTTGAAAAAAAATCGATAAAGATTAAATCTTAATTAGCATGTTTCGCCTAGAAAGACTAAAAGAATCGATAGAGTTCGATCTTGGCAAGAAGCGCAAATAACAATTATTTGAATATTTTTCCAAAAAATGTGTATTTTAAAGCTATTTTGACAATTTTCATACACCAATTGATAATTTTTAATTAAATATGTTATAATTTATTAATGTGATTTTGATATGGTAAACACGGTGGCATATGCCGATCAATGCGGCGATGGCATGGTTTCAAAGTCCACCAACTTTAGTTGCGCTGCTACATATTTGTTTGAATTCAATGGGCCACTCCATCCCCATACGACTATGGCTTGCATACTTAATGAGGTTGCCCGTTGCTAGTTGTCGCCCCTCCACGTGCCGATCTCGCCCTCTCATGAATGATAAATCCACAATTCAAATAATAATAACAACAATAAAAAAGCAGTCGGAATGTTAATTGGAAGTTGAAATTAGATGGATCCTGATTTTGGAAGGAAGATAACTCAAACCACTCTTATCGCAACTCTCAACATGCACGTGTAATCATCTAAACGTTGAAAAACCCAATTCTCGTTTATTTACACGCAAATGATAAATGAAATTAACACGCAGAGGATAAACGAAATTAACAGATTGGAATATGTCAGAGCCGGGGAGGGGGAGGGACATTACCCACACAATTGAAAAAAGGGGCTGAAGTAATCCCTACTACAGAATGGTGCCTTCATAAATGGTGCTCAATCTAAGTTTAAAGGAACGAACCGCCAGTTTTGCCCTTCTGGATGTCAGTCTTTGCAATTTTCTAACGGAGGAGGAGAACGTAGTAGGGCCGGCAACTTTCTTCTTGTAGTTAATGGAGGGGGCGTGTTCGTGTTCGTGTTTGTGTTCGTCATTGGGACCAAGGAGATCAAGGAGGGGAGAAATACGACCCTTTTTACAACAAAGGGAGGCATCGTTGGTGGACGAATTATGGAGGGAGAAGGTGGCTTTGACGGCCAAGGCGGCCATATCGGAGGCGGTCAATCGTTGGTGGAGCTTGGAGGAAGGAAGAAGGAAATAGATCTAATTGGCCTACAGGTGGCCGTGGAGAGGCAAAGGCGGGATGAAATCATCGTAGTATAAGCGGTCGGAGTTGCAAAGAAAAGAGTCGGAAGTAGAAGAAGATGAATTTTCGGTTTGAAGAACGCAGGAGAAGGAGATGGGGACAGGGTATGCGCGGAGATGGCCTTGTAAAGAGATCACTTTGGTGGTGGGAGGAGGTAGGAGGACAAAAGAGGCTTTGGGAATAATGAGGCTGCTAGACAAACAGGCGCTTATGAAGATCGATTATCGATTTCATGAAGGCAATTTGGGGAATTAATTATGGCCTGGGTAGGACGTGAAAGAAAATGGGAGGGATATTTGAAATTCAGATTAAATGGTTGCCACAAACAATTTACAATCAAATGTGATAATCATGTGACGTAAGTGATGAGGAGGAAAGAGAAGGAGAGTTTCATCATAAATCATAAATTACCTTTCTTTTTTCCTTTTTCTTTTTCTTGGAAAAACTACACCTTTCAATTTTCAACTTTATCAACGCGGTCTATTTAATAGTAAAGCTAACCAAAAAAAAAAAAAAGAAACGTGTAATAGTCAACGGACATGCTGAGCAAGACAAAAGGAAATAACGGATGAGGACCAATCTTGTTTCCCAAGCAAACCAACCAACGTGGTGGTCAGCATTTGCCTCCTCCCTAACTTCAAGTACGTTGAAATTCAATGCATTCGATCGAAACAAAACATAAACGGACAAAACTTGCTTGCATCCCTCATTTTTTGTTTCTCTTTTAAATGAGTTGAAAAAAAATATAAAAATTGTGTGTATAAATTATGATTCTATATTAAACCTTTTTCAACCTTGTTTTACTTTGTTTTGGCTTTGTTAATTAATTATTTTTTGCTATAACAAATTTAGACCCATTGACAAATCTAATTTAATTGGTGGAAGAGGAATTTCGCCCGTCAAATTTTTCCATGTCATCACAAATAAATTTCATTTTATTAACTAAATTGATACTATGTGCATTGCCCATATTTTGTCAAGTTTGAAAGATGAACTTAATTACAAAAGTTTGAAAATATAATTTATGTATAAAATAGTTAAAATTAAATCGATCTAAGATAATAGCTTTAGATTAAATTTTAGTTTATAGTAAATAATTAATTAATTATAATCATAAATTAACTATTAATAGCTAAAATATATTATGCCGTTCAAATAATTTATCGTATATATAAAAATGCAATAAGGAAGAATTCTTACCTACCCTTTTTACTCTTACTTTTTTTCTATAAATTTTTATATTGCCCTTTTGTAGAGTGGATTCAACTTTTTAAGTGTTGACATTCGTTTGAATAGTTTTCCTTCAACAAAAATACATTTCATACATTTCAAAATTAAAGTTTTAGTTTAAATAGGTGCAATCAAGGTTAAAGAGGAGTGACTTTTTGAGATGATGTGTCGCGCTTCCATAATTTTTGTTTTATTTGTTAAGCAAAACTTTTCAAATATGTTTTATTTGTTAACTTTGCTTTAAATATTTAGCTTATCTTTTTTTTTTTTTTTTCAAATTTAGCTTTTGATAACTTAACAAAAAATTGAAATTAAGTTTACTAACACATTTTTAATAAATTTAGTTTTGCTTTAAATAACTAGTTTATCCTTTTTTTTTTTTGGCATAAAATGAATTTTACTATTGAGGTTTGCATTTAATAGCATTCTTAGTTAATCTATTAGTTTCATTTTTGTTGTGTGTGTGAAAATGAAGAAGAGAGAGATAAGAAGAAAAATAGGAAAAAAATCAATTGACAGTAACCGACATCTGGAGGAGCAAAGAAGAACATTCGACAATCTATGGCCAACACAGTTAATGTTGCATTTCATTCGTTTTTATTTTTTGTCAAAATGAAGGAGGAGAAAGAAATGAGAAATCCAAGGGGATAAGGAGAAAAAAAGAGAAATTGAAGGAGGAAGGAGAGAGAGGAAAAGTCACCAAGGACCAATGAGCATGATCAGCTGGATGACAACAATTGTCGACGATCACAAGCAACCTGCCATTGGTTGTGGTCGATCAAGGGCAGCGAGTCACTGACAGTCATAGCAGCAGTTCATCAATGATCACGATAGTCGAAACAAATGGAAATAACAATTTGAATGGAATAAATAGATTTATTTTATATTTATTATATATGTAATATATATAAAATAAATATAGTTATATTTAACTAGATAAAGCTAACAAAATATAATGGATAAAATATTCTAATAATAATAAATTATATTAAAATAAGAGATAAAGAATTCAAAAAACTCCGGATATCGTTGACGGTTGCAAGATCCATCGTCAATGGTCACACAATCAATCACGAAGCATGATCAACCAACGAACATGAGCGACTGGTTAGTGGTTGATGCCAACATTCACCAACAAACATTAATGTGAGGTATAAGATGAAATAATATTTTTCTTAAATTCATGACATTCATTAAAATAAATTTAAAAAAAAAAATTCCAACTCATGTGGTTGGTTTTCTAGTCGCAAAAATTTCCAAGTCCCCAAACATGGGTTTGACTTCAAATGTCAAACCCCCCATAATTTTAACTCATGAACCAAACACTCCCCAAACTTTTTGCCAATCCTACAATTATTCCCTTTTCTATTTAACCGAAAAAAATATAAGTGCTTCTCAGGCAAATTGTCGGATCATAATTGGAAATTTGGTAATTCTTTTTCTTTCTTGAAATATTTTAGTTATTTTTTTAGTGTGAACGATAAAAGATGATGCATAAATATCAGATGTACCCAAATATCACCCATTTAATTATAAGTTCATGAACGGAATTATAGTCCTAAAAGAACACATGGATTTTTTTAAAGGATCAGATTTATAGATTGCTGATAAATAGTGAAATTTTTCTATATTAGTAAATATTTTGACTCATTTTGCTATAAACTAGATATAATAATAAATTAATATTTTTATATTACACGTGATTAAATTATTTAATTAAATTACTTAAAATATTTAAACAAATATAAATTAGTTAGAAGGTTAACAATTAATAGTAATATTTTATTATAAACAGTTAAGATAAGATAAAATATTAATTGTAAATGTAAATGAAAATTTTAAAGTATAGATACTCATTTATATTTAATAATTAATTAAACTTAATAGTAATGATTAATTTATATTAATTAATTAATTATGCCATATTTGCAGGGTTGGTCTACTACATACCTGAAAAAATTTTACATAAAGGTTATTTGAAAATCGATGTGTTATGAATTTTAAAACTTCTTAGATAATAATATCATGATTTTAAAAAATGAAATTCTCGAAATAAACAATAACATTTAATATCTATATGAAATTCCAGGACAAAAACATGCGAAACAAGCAAATAACGTTCAGTTTCGAAAGAAGGGTGAGGGTTGGGACTTAGGCTTGGTTGGGCTATCATTGTAGGCCCACTAGAATTGATGAAACAATTGGATATGCATATCCAAGGGGCAATATGCATGCCCAGGTAACCATTTTGGTTTTGTTTTTTGTTTTGTTTTTTTTTTTTCAATTAAAAAAAGTGCTGATTTTCTTATAATTTTTAATGATATTTTTAATTTTGTAATGTCAATATTTGAATTTTTAACCAAATTATGAATTTCAAAATATTTTTTAAAACTAATTAAGGCTCTATATTGGTAATGATTTTGTTTTATGTTTTTTAAATCCACGGTGCTTAGATCTCATATGCGTTGGGCTTCACTGCAAGCCTTTCATAGGCTTGACCTCTAGCCTACTTCTCCCTAATTTGGTATTTAGATACTCTAAGATAACCTCTGTGAGAGATCTCCAGCACAGGTATAGTGTCGAACCTACTACACTTTGATGCTTAAAATTAGTATAAATAATGTTTAGTTCAACTAAACACAAAAGAAATAAAGTAGGGTCTCTCCTTTGGAGATTACTTACTCTCTCATTTAAGGTGATCAAATGAGGTTATTTATAGGCCCTTCCACTACACGCGCTTATGGTTACTTATAACTTTGCCAATGTCAAAGACATTTTTTGTGCCTTAGGTTGCAGGGTGCCAATTTGGTCCAACTTAAGTTAATTTCCCGATTAATGTATATTTACTGACTTGTATGGTTGTCCCAAACCTCAAAGCGTTGACATTGACCTTTTTAGGGCATGCACTCTCTTGTGCCTCCTCCCGCTATCCTATGGACTCGACCCACCCGTGGGCTTTTGGCTTGCCTTAGGAAACCCTTAACAAAATCTATACTTGTTTCCTCCTAAAATTTTCAATTATGGTTTCATTTAGGTTAAAAAACTACTTTAATTTAATAAAATTCTAAAAACAAAAAACAAAAATTTGAAACTATGTTTGTATTTAGTTTTCAAAAATTGGTTTGATTTTAAAAAATATGAGTAAAAAATGGATAACAAAAGAGAAATTATTTTACATGACAAAGTTGTTGAAAATATTTATAAATAATAGCAAAATATTACATTTATCTGCAATAGATCGTGATAGATTACTATTTGTGTTTATCATATTTTGCTATATTTGTAAATATTTTAGTTGTATATTCGAAAACAACCCATAACAAAACGTAGACTTTTTTTAAAAATTTTTTTTTGCAAAGATTCTAAATTAAATACATAGGATGAGGAATCACACCTCATTTTTCAAGATTAATAGTATAAATATTATGGGACTTGCACTATGCTTATTATGGCTCAGAGGTAGAAATATATGGGTGAAGGTAGATTATGAAGTTAATTTGAAAAAGTAAAACTGAAAAGAAAAAATAAAATAATAATTAAATGAGGCGTAAATGAACATCAAAAGAAGGGGTTACTTAATGAGTAGGTTTGGAAGAAGAGGAAAGGGATAGAGCGAGGCATGGGTTTGTTAACTGCAGAGAGAGGAAATAGAAAATTTCAATGATTGGTGTAGTGGGGGCACTGTACACCGGCACAGGTTAAGAATCAAAGATTCCTGGTCATCAATTGAATATTTACACAACCTCTCTCAAAAGTAAGTTTAGCACGCAAAAGTCCAAAAGTAAAAAGGCAAAATACCACTTACCAACAGAGGGAATATGCCATTCTTTTTCTCATTCAATAAATCCTAAAGATGAACACAAAAATCAAAGGAGCCAGGAGGAAAAGCTTTCTCTCTTTCTGAATTCTTAGGACCGGAATTCCGTTCCGTTAGCTTTGGGATACCAACAAACTTCTTATTGTGCAGTTAATAACTAATCAACTGTGTGTTACGGTACTGCAGGGTGTTTATTATTATTTTTTGAAAAGGAAAAAGATAAAAGATAAAATTTCGTAATTAAATATTTGTTATCCAATTAGTAAGTCTAGAGAGGTGAGAGGTGGTAGGTAGTGGATATCTCCATCTTCCGTGAATCCGGAGAAATGATTTCAAGGAAAAAAAGAAAGAAAGCAAGCAAGCAGAGGTGGAAAGGAAAATTGATGTTTCAAAAAACAAAAGAAAAAGATGGGAATCGAATATTGTTAATATATGAATGATACGTATTAAATTGGGGTTGTAGTGATAGTGATGGACGGGGGGAGGTGGAGATGGAGGTGGGTGGAAGTTGGAAGCAAACTATGCCACATGCTTCTGCCCCCCTTCCTCGCAATTTTACTAGAAAAGCTTAAAAAAGACAAACCTTGACTTTTGTGTCCCCAATCTCCATCGCCTAATATTCCCATTTCCAAAACTCAAAAAGGCAACCCGAAGCCAAGATTTGGAAGATATATCACATAATTAAGAAACTTCTCTCCCTGCCTCTCAGAATCGACACTGTGCTCCTTTATGGGCCCCCCGCTTTTATTAATTATTCCTCCATGTATGTACCAAGCGCTTGCGCCACACTCTGATCAAATTAATTCATGCTCATGCTATTGCAATTTAATTAACCCCCCCTTCTTCTCATTAATCAAATTAATCACATCTCTACCTAATTAATTTTTTAGTCATTGGATTACTTTACTTGCCAATTCAATTTCCTTAATTAAGAGAGTATTATTATTCTTTCTACTACGATGCATATGTACTATTATTGCATTTCTTCTGCCTTTTCTAAAAACTAAAAAAGAGCTAGGTTCCTTATTCCCTTATATTTTATTCAGTCTTTTCCGTATGCAAATTAGTCAAGGGTGCCTTCCTTGGTGGCATGCAGCCATATGTGTGTGTGTTTGTGGGGCAACATCATCTCGATGGTATGTGTTCGAATAGTGTCCACCCCAAGGAGCATAAATACTCTCAAAGTCTGGTTGGAGTTTTATAGTGATCCAATATTGAGAAGTAACATTGATTCCAAATTAAGAGAGATGAATAAGGGAACGACGAGCAGCAAAGGTAATAATTTGAGGAAGTCCAGAACCTTTATGGTGCAGAAGAACCAAAGCTGGTGGATGCAACAGGTAGAAGCGGGAGGAGATAATAATAAAGAGAAAAAGGAGGCGAGGGTGGTGGAATTCCCAGTGTCCCCTCAGCTGATGTATGGGGAAGAGATGGTCCATTTTAGTCATCCTCGACACCGGCTGTCCCGGATGTGCCTTCCGGACCTGTTTACGTGCAGTGGGTGCAAGGAGTACGGTGCAGGCAACCGATTCAGTTGCCAACAATGTGATTTCCAGCTCCACGACTTCTGCGCCTTCTCTCCTCCGGCCCTCAAGGCCCACCCCTTCCATTCCCACCATCACCTTCTCTTTTACTCCAAGCCAGGTATGCATGTATGTGTATATATATTATTTACTTAAGGGATGTTATTATCCAATTATTAATTAAACTTTATATCTCATTTTAAATTAGTGAAAGGAGGCATCATGCAGTCCAAGTGCGAGATTTGCGCGAAGCCCATAAAAGGATTTGCGTTCCGATGCGGGGTGTGCAGCTTCCAGATGCACCCCTGCTGCGCTATGCTATCCTCGGAAATGAAGGTGCCGTCGATGCACCCACACGAGCTCAGGATGCTGGGAGCTGCAACATCATCATCAGTAGTTGATCAGCCCAGTAACTTGGTGGTGTGCGGTGAGTGTAAGAGGAGGAGGTCCGGGAGAGTGTACCGTTGCACTGTGTGCGAGTATCACGTGCATGCAGTGTGCGCAAAGAGCCTGAAAAACGGCCTCCGTGACAACGGCCACAAGGGAACCGAGAAACCCAGCGTGCTGGGGACCGCCGCAAGACTCGCTTCCCAGGTGGTCGTCGAGTTCTTGGGAGGCATCATCGAGGGCCTCGGAGAAGGGGTTGGCGAAGCCTTCGTCCAGAACATCAACGGCAAGGCCGCCCCTTCACCCCTCCATCATCGTTAATTATCTCTGCCTCCTTCTCAACTCCCTCCAAATATATATATATATATATATATATATATAACCACATGTATACTTCCCTTCTACCACACCACCTCTATCCTACTCTTCCTCTTTTTCTTTCTTCCCTATTTTTACTATTTTTTATTATTTTCCTTTTTCTATTTTCTCTCCAATTCCCTCTTATTCCTATATATATTATTTGAAAAATACTTATTATCTATTGATTTCCACCTATTTAATTTAATGGATTTAATGGCAATTCTTTTTTGTTGGCTAAAAATATGGGTGCACTACAATTAACCTACAAGATTCCTCCCATTATTTTCTTTGCAATATCTCCTCATTTCTCGTTGTTTCCGTTTTCATATGTATGACTTGACTATTCGAAGCCTAGTGTGTGTTTTGTAATCCATATGTAAATTATTTTCATCTTTGCATTTCTTTCGATTCCTCTTTTTCAAGCTCCACTCTCTTTTTCCTTTTTCTGTTTATTTGTTTATTGATTGATATTACACTATTACAACAAAAAAAAAATACTTAGGTGCATCCTAGATAACACTTATCTTTATGCATCCATCAAATTGTATGACCATAATTTGACACGTGAAAAATTCTTCTGGATACTTTTTTGTAATATTTTGATTATATTTTAATGTTAGTAATGATAGTAGTATGCATAAAAATAAGTATATCTTAGGATACATCCAAGCATTGTCCTAAAAAAAATTAAAACATCAAAATCAGCCTAACTTCCATGACGATGGTCGACCATCCCGTAATATGGGATATGAATGAAGGAATACTATTACATAAATAAGCTTTCGGGGTAACTTTTACTTCCTCTCCCACATAAATTGCACTTTGGGAAACAAAACTTATACATAAAGTTATTCAATTATAGATGCTAATGGATCAAAAACCCGACAGATTCCTTTATTTCCTTTTTCGTATCTAATTTACTCAGTAATGATTAAGTGCAGATTATCACACGGTTTATTTTTCTTTGCACACCTTTTTTTCATCTCTAATTTTAAAAAATATTTGTCAGACAACAATTTTTATAGATAATACCTAAAGTATAATGGTAGTTGCAATTAAATCATTCAACTTTCAATTTTAAAAAAGTAAACCTTCAAAACTATATAAATATTGAAATTGAGTCAAAATGGACATTCAAATTTATATAATTGTATAAATTGTTACATTTGTACAAGTTTAAAAGTTCAATTTTTATTATTTGTGGGTCAAATTTCTACAATTACTGTAAGCTTAAAGGTCCAATTTTAACACTTATAGAAGTTTAGGGGTCCAATTTTCACAATAAAAAGTTTGAAGGTCTAATTGCAACTACCACCATACTTTAGAAGTGATTTTTGCAATTTTTCCATTTTTTATTGAACAATGTCTATGCTACACAAAGAAAGGTGCCCATGCTGCACCTAAGTTTTTCTCTAATTTATTTATATTTTATTTTATAAAAATATTAATTTATACACTAGAATTTTGAGGTTGTATCAATTAAAGTTCTAAACTAGTAAATGTATCAATTTAAATTCATTAGTAATTGTATTAATTTATACATTTTAATATATCAGTTGAAAAATATTGTGTTACTATTACAATTATCTCAATTAAACTCTTATATTGTCATAGGTAAATCAAACTAGACATTTTGTTAAAGTAACTTTTTTTGAAAAGTTTCTATGCATCAATTCTTGCACACGTGTAAACTTTTTCAAATAACATATTAACGACATACACGATTATAATTGATGCATGAATAATGTTAAAAAGTAAAATTAGAAAAGGAGAGTCTAAATTGATTTGTTTATGATAGTTGGGTCTAACTGATAAAATTACCACTCTCACACTATTTATTCAAAGGAATGATATAAATTGATAAACTTACGAAAATTCATGGTTTTAATTGGTTTAAGGTTTTAATAATGGATATAAATGGATATTTCCTTAGAAAATACATACAACTTCACTATTATCGACACAAATGACTGATGTCTTATATTTATTACATAAAATTTTACCTAATCATCTTATATAATAATGGGTAAATAAATAAAAAATAATAATTTTTAAATATATCAAAATGAGCCAATTTATTTATAAGATAGCACAGTATCATTCGGGATACACATGGTTAAAAATATATCTATTTAAAAAGGATTTCTCTCCTTCAAGGAAATCTCACGATTTTCTCTCACAAAGGCTTCACTTACACGATTTTTTTCTTCAACGAGACGGTCTCTCCATAAATGTTTAATATACACAATTTTATCGTATACACCTAGGAAAATTATTTTAAATAGTAATTGCTAAAAATATTTTTGGATAATAGCAAAATATTACAGTTTACATATAATAGACCGCAATAGACTACTATCTGTAACTATCATAACACAGATAGTAATCTATTGCTGGCTATCTTATATACATAATTAAATTTTACTATATTTGAAAATATCTCATACACTTATATAAAAAAGATACCTGGGATGTGTTTGTTGCATAAGTCGATAATAGTTATTTGAGTTGGATTGAGTTATTAATATTGAAGTATTTTTATAAGGGCTATTTTCAAATAGAGTAAAATGAGTCAAACTATTTATAAATATAAAAATGATAAATTGCGATAAACTTCCATCACTGGGCGCTAGACAGCGATAGACTTCCATCACTGGGCGCTAGACAGTGATAGACTTTAGAAAGAGTGATAAAAGTCCGTCGCTAAAATTTTTTTATATTTTTAAATAATTTGATATTTTTTACATTTATAATAATTTCCTTTTTGTAAACTACAAAATACACATTTTTTATATGATTTTTTTTTCAAAAAAAAAAAAAACTTGTTTGTTTATTTATTTTTCTTAACTTTTTGTTTCACCATTTAACTACACACGTGTTTTTCCAAATTTTTAAAACTCATTTGAGACGTGAACTTAATAAGTAAAAATTTAACTTACAATTTTCTAAATGTAATTATCGTATGTACAAAAAATAGGGTTGCCATAAGTGATCTATTTACATGTTTACAATAAATAAATAAATAAATAAATATATTTTTGTTTTTATTTTTTTTGTTTTAGTATATGATCGAACGAGTTGGTTGTTAGAGTTAATTGTTAGAAATAAATGATGAAGTTGGTGGTTGAAGTTGATCACCTAACATAACAGTGAGAGTTGACAGCGCCTTAGAGCAGGGCAGGAGTGGAGATACATGTACGTTTGTTATGGGCCGGTTCAGTTTGACGAATAAGTTACAGTTTGAGATGCATGGACGCCAACCAAACATCGGCCGGCTTCGGTTTGAGAGGTGGTGTATCGATGAACAATCGGGTTGCTTGATTGAACATTGTTTTGCGTTTACTTCCCAAAATTCCATCCGCTAGTACAACTATCGCATGTTCCCACTAGCCAGTGTACCGTTCACTTGACTTTTAACTATAATGCTCATTCATATGTATATAAATATAATTTCATTATCTTCTTCTATCTTCTATCGTCTTCAATCTTTTTTTATGAAAAATAGTTCATTTTTTTAAATTGATTTTTTTTTCTCCAACTCAACTCGACCTATGACCCATACGCTATAATTTTTTTAAATTATCGATTGATCGAGAACTGAATCCGATGAAACTGTTAGTTTTACGCTTCGAGTGGCAAAGTTCTAGTATATCAACCGATTTGACTCGATTTTCTTGTTTTCTTTCATTAAATTATTGATTTGGCTATGGTTTTTCAAAATAATTGAACTAAACCGAATAGTTTGCGTCTCTACTAATTTTACATTATGACAGTGCGTTGAGAGAGGCTATTTGTGCCATCAAAGTTTGAATCAACCGGAAAAAGGTCAAGAAATCTTCAACAAGATCACAATACACCAACCTTCAACATACTGCCATAAATAATTTAATTAAAAAGCATGCATCTCTAATGTTAGATTTAGTTGTAATGATCAATTGACCCCCTTTTTTTTTTTTTTTTTTTTTTATTTTTTTTTT
>QLSR01000041.1:124020-153185 GCA_031780015.1 Citrullus colocynthis
CCTTTTTTTTTTTTTTTTTTTTTTTTCTTCTTTTTGTTAATTTAAGGGAACAACTTCAAATTGTAAGTTGGGGGAGATGAATCCTGAGAAAGGAACCAAAGAATTAGCCTACCATTATCTATATATATTCCATGGGAATGTCCCAAACCAAATGTCTATCTCTCTTCCCTTACCAACTAATTGTGTGTCACTCTATAACCATATAAAATTGAATTGCATTCTAAATGTAGAAATCGAACCAAGAAGATCTAGTAGAGCAGCCGTTGTTGTCCAACGAAGAACAGCGCAAAAACAACCACAGTCAGAAGAACCCACATCCATGGTTGCATCCTCCTCTTACCACGATTTCGAAGTGGCGGAGGAATTGACTTTGTCTTGCTCTGCTTTGTGTACTGCGACGCTTTTAGAGGCCTCTTCCCTGCCAGTGCCATCCCCTGTTTACCTGTGTTTTCAGACTCCTCCTTCGGAGCTTCTGAAGGCTTTTCGGTGACTAAAGCAGATTCCCTTTCATCCCAACCATTTCCAGCTTCCGTCTCAGCTGCCATCTTCCTTTCCTTCTTTTTTGCTCTTTTCTCTCTTAGCTGTGCATAACACATCTTAGCTATCAAAATCTAATTTATACATAAAAAAAAAAAAACCACAATATCCGCCCATGCCAATTAAATATATACATGAGCCGAATACCTTCTCCCTCTCTTCTGCCTCTTTTCGTGCTTTGATTACTGCCCTGGCCTGGGCTTTCTCAGCATTTCTTTTTTTCCTCTCCAACGCCTCTTTGGCTTTGGCCTTCTCTTCCAACTTCCGTTGCTCCTTCAACTTCCTCGCTTCCTCTTCCTTTCTCAACTCTTCTGCTTTTGCCGCCAGCTCCTCTTCCTCTCTTGTTCGCTTAATCTCCTCCGGTCGTGGTGGCTCTTCTACCTCGTTCTCGCTAGAGATATTCCTAGGGTCATTCACTAAAGCAAGAACTGCTTCAGGCCTCTTCCTTTTTGTCATTTGATTTTTCGTTTCAGCTACTTTGGTCCCTGGTTTGTCATTATCTCTCGCATCATCAGCAGGTATCAATTTTTCAGATTCCTTCGTTGTTGAAACCGTTGAAAGAGAATTGTCCCTCGCTGGTCCCTCCTTAACAACAAGATTCAGTACATGCGGCTCTTCATTAGGGCCAAGGGAGCGGCCATCCAATGTCTTTAGTCGCCTCAGGGTACTCCTCATGTTGCTCTTAATATATTCTTCCCTGAACTCAGCATTTGTGTTCCACAGTTCCATCATGCGCTCCACCTAAAATATTAATCAGTCAGAGCGTGGAAACAACTAAGACACGCAAAATGAAAGCAATTCAGAAATAGCAACGCCAACTCCATAACAATAAGTATCCTGATTATGTCAACAAATAGAAGGCAAGAAAAAGTAACCTGATTAACACAAAAATGTTGCAGTCTCTCCAGATCTCGACTTGACGCTATTTCATTGGCTTCCTTTGCGTCATCCCGATACTTCCAGCAGTATTTGTTCTGCAAGCCAAAGGTCAAATTTCAACGGTTACAGTTTCCCTGGGTGACGATAGTTAAAGGATCCCCACTGGTGGAGAATCGCCAACGGAAATTAATATAAAATGATACAAGTGTACAATTGCAACATGATCTATTTGAGCTAAAATAGCCCCCCAGGCCAGGCTCCACACCTCGCAATTTTTCAACCAACTGACACGAATTCAAAACAAAAATGAAAAAACCCATCTGATCTAGAGTTATCCAACTTGAGTTATGGGGATAAGAATGAGTTTTTTTTTTTCAAAAAACCGCACTCCTTCGTATACGTCAGGAGTCCATTGTTGAATCTTTTTCATGGCTCGATAGATAATTTGCCATAACTCAAGTTGGATAACTCTCACTCAAAGGAAAAGAATCCGAAAAGAATTCTTCCAATAATTCCGAATTTGCTATCATATAGCTTTGTATCGGCTAAGTTCACGAAAGTTATGCATGAACGTAACGCTCACAACTTTTGAGAATTCAAGAGAAGGTCACGGCGAGATGAGCCGTTTATCGCCAGGTTGTCTCTTGCCTGCCCATGGATTCAGCAGCAGTTTGAAACTGATTGCAGAGTTGATCATTCGGACCTTTCAATTCATAGATGGACCAAAGTCATCTATTAAAATAAGGATAATGTGTCGGAAATGGCAATCGCACCAAAAATTCGAGTTCCTTTTGGATTTGCCCTTTGCATTGAAAGAAAAGATTCCAAAATAATATGATTCAACCTCAAACCCTTTTGCCCAGAGGTTATTTGTATTCCTCGAAAACCCCCACCTACATCACCATTCAATATTTCTTGGCCCCAATAAAATAAAGAAACAAATCTATTCGACGAGCAAAAGGAGAGAGCCGCCGACTCCAACTACCGTCCATGTACGATCCAAATGATCTAATTGTTGAATCAGTTGAGACTTATAATAATTCTTCGAAGAAAAAAAGGAAGTGTTTCTTGACACGGACAAAGTCAAGGAAAACCTCTGAAATTATTTCAATATTGGACCTTGGACATATAATAGTATACTCCTCACAAAGCTAAAATAGATCGTTGGGAACTATCTTCCTAACAGATGTCAACCTCGTTCCCTTTTCATGTCATGAAAGAAAGACCCTGGCCCTCATACCTTCAACACTTATTTTACAGTGTCTTCTAAATGCTTGCCATAAGTAGATTGCATTATGAGCAAAAATTACAAGTACAAACCTTCTCATATAATTGCTTCCTCATACTCTGTAAATTAGCATATGCTTCTTGGCGAATCTTATCTGCTGCTTTAAACTGGGATTGCAATTCATCCAGCTTAATGCTTTCATCATTATATTTCTTCTTGGCAGCCTTTATAACTGATTCAGCTTTCACAACATTGTCTCTCAGTAAATCCATCTCCTTTCTTAATAGCTGTGGAGTAGAATTAATAAGAGTATCATGTTATCACGCATTTTTAAAACAAATTTGAAGATGCATTATCTAAATCTTATGCTGCAAGCGAGTACTTGTATCATATTTTAGATGAGGGTTATAGTTATTAAATATCATATGCATACACATCTTTAAAACAAAATTGAAGATGAATTGACTGAAACTTATGCTGCATGGTAAGTGCTTGAAACCATATTTAGATAAGCAGGGTATCATATATTTCATAGATGGATGCAGATGTCATAGAAGGTACAAAAGTATCAAACCCTAGATCATACCTTAAGGCGCTCTTCAATCTGGTCTTTCTGGTCCAATGCCTGTTGAAGCTCATCCTGCTTACCCATAGTTGATGAAAGCTGTTCCCGCAGCTGCTTCAATTGCTTGATTTCACGAATTAATTGTTTTTCTTCTTTTAATGGCAGTGTTTCATGCTCTATCATATGTTCAATGTTGCGTATCTACATACATTGAAGCATGATGTCACAGAATGTTGAAATAAAAGATAAATTCAGGGGAACGAGCATGCACATATGCCGCAGGGAGGAAGGGAATTGCTGCAAACATATTTAACTAGAAGATGAATGCGTGCTTACCCTGCCATCAATATCCTCAACAGACATGGCATTCTTCACTTTTGTTATCACTGATTGAACAGAGTCTATCTCCAGTCTTTTTGACTTGAGCAAGTCTCTTGCAGCTCTTCCTTCCGACAGTGCTGCTTCAAGATTATCACTCAACACTTTCCATGCAGCCTGATCAGGTAACCATTTGGGCCATGAAAGATGTATATATGTCTATATATGCACACACATATACAGTAAACTTTGAAACAATATATTACGGATCATAATTACCCTCATTGTCTGTATTTGAACCCGAATGGCATCTCGATCCTTTGTCTTCCAATCAACTTCTGTCTGAGCACACTTAATCTGCTCTCTTATATTTTTGTCATCGAATCTAGGTACCTTAACCAAAAAGTT
Organism: Citrullus colocynthis; assembly: GCA_031780015.1. NCBI lineage: Eukaryota > Viridiplantae > Streptophyta > Magnoliopsida > Cucurbitales > Cucurbitaceae > Citrullus > Citrullus colocynthis. The sequence continues at coordinate 127,956 of QLSR01000041.1, forward strand.
AAACGGCCTTGTTCCTGCCTCAGCCCCTACATTTTGCCCCGTTATAGTGTCACCAGAACCTTCTGGAGAAATAGGTGAAGGTTCATTCTGGCAACCCTCATGAATGACCTGAGTTTCTTCTGTTGCTGGCTTATCATCAGTTTCAGACACAACATCAGACGTTGAGTTCAGATTCCCTTCATCGTTTACTATAGAACCCTTGAGAACATCAGTTTTTGGCACACTGCAATCATCGCCAGATATATTTCTGCTACCACCTCCTTTGGAGGATGGAATCTTGATGTCTCCTGATTTCTTATTAGCAATAGGAATTGAGCAACTTCCATTATCATGCAATTCCGAGTCTGTTGCAACAGCAGAACTTAGATGAATTGCAGAAGATTTATTGGCACCATTAGGAATTTCAGGAACAGTGGAACCTCTCTCTTGACATTCAATTGACGTAAAATCATTACTATGGAAAGTTCCTTGGTGATCTTTTTCAACGCGACCATTCTCACACTTTGTTTCAAAATTAGAGTTACCAAGAAAATCAACCTCATGATTTGCCCTGACTTCTTTATCCGCTCGGACAACATCACCCATAGAAGCCACAATTTCAGACACTTTACAATCCTCAACATCAAGATCGGATCTCACTACTGGATCATTGGGACAATTCGTAGAGCCCAGTCCCCTTATTTCAATTGAAGTATTTCCTATCACAACAGCAGATACTGTGTCAATGCTTTCCACTGGTTCAGTGCCCCCGGCGATTAATTGACTGCCGGCAACAAAGTCATCACCACAAGAAATTCTAGATTCGTCGAATGCAGTGGGCACCTCATCTCCATTTCCAGAGACCGTACCTTCCAAAACTTCAACCTTGACACATTCATCTACTTTAGGATGAGATGCCATTTCTGAATTCTCTTCTAGTTCCGACACATGATTCACCTCTTGTTCATCATTCACAGAAATCTCATTTAACTCTATTGGAGCACTAATAAGCATCTCAGGAGATAATTGATGAGTTTCAACAGTAGCAACATCACAATCTACAGAGCCAGATGAGGATTCAGTGTGGTCATGGAAGTTGGTCCAGTTAGCTACAGTGTCTTTGTCATCAATAGTTCCCAAGGGGACATCTTGATCCATACTAGTTGGCAAGCCATCTTCCGTGCTAATGGAGATAGAACCATTTATGTCTTCTGAACTGACCAGTGGACTAGGAGCTGCTGCCAAATGCTGCTCCACGTCCGCTTTGTTTTCTTCTGATGGCTCCAAAAGAGAAACTTCATTGTTTAAGTTTTCTTGTTCCTCACCAACAACCTGGTAATGTTCACCATCCTGACTAATTGTTAATTGAGTTTTCTTAGAGTTCTCCTCATTCAAGGCAACCCCTGATGTACATTCCCTCTTAACGTCCTCCATGGTATCATCAGAATCATCTAGGTCAGGTTCAGCAGCACCCATACTTATAATTTGAAATTCTCCTATTCCTCCCACAGGGTCGCTTATCACAGCTTTATTTACCATCTCATCGACCTTCTCTTTGCCATTAACATAATGGCAGTCAGCAGCCTCCAAATTTGCATCTTCTGACTCTCGAATGCCTTCCTCTCTCTCGAAAGATTCCATCCCAGTTTCTTTACTGCTGTTATGTATGGTATCAGACAATTCATTGATAGCCACTGTGTCATTATACTCGCGGATTACTTCACCTTCTTGCCCACGCTTTTCCACTGTAGCAGAAGATTTGATGGCATCCACTACTTCATCTTGCTCTTGAATCTCAATGTCTTCAACCTCCCGTGAAGACTCCACCTCAATTTCTGACCTAGGGTTTGCCTCGGTATCAGAAGAGGATTTCATTATGCCATTTTCCTCGTGATTCTGAATGTCGTCTGCCTTCTGAGAAGGCTCCACCTCAATTTCTTCCCCAGGGTTTGACTCAAAATCAGAAAACTCGATTGCAACCGTTCCATTTCCTTTGTGAATCTGGATGTCGTCTGCCTTCGGAGAAGACTCCGCCTCGATGTTTATCACATGATTTGTTTCGGTATCAAAAGACTTCATGATTTTCACAATTCCGTTATCCTCATGACTTTTAATATCTTCCGCCATTTGGGAAGACTCCACCTCGATTTCTCCACAACGATTTGCATCGGTGTTAGAAGATCCAGAGGTAGAAATTCTTTGATTTTCCTCCTGAATCCGATTGTCTTCAACTGCTTGAGGAGACTGTACCCCATGGATTTCGCCAGAATTTGTCTCTGCATCAAAAGATACTTTGATAGTCTGGTCCTCTAGGATTCGAGTTTCTTCCACCGTCTGAGAAGAATCCAGTCCAGGTTCCGCTTCATCCACCTTGGCGTCTGAAGATTGAAGGACATCCGCCACTCTGATCTCATCCTGAATTGCGTCATTCTCTTTTACATGCTCAGAAAATTCGAATTGGGAATCCTCCAATGCATCGGAAACGATAATTGATTCAGGTTTCCTACCGACGTCAGTATTCAATTCCCGATTACGAACCATAATCTCCGTATCAACATTCTGAGAACACTCTGCTTGCCCATTAAGATCCGAAGCAACGTGATCATCGGAAGTAGCAGCATCGGTGGAGCTAACGAAAACGTAAGAACCGTCGGTATCATCCTTAGGAATGGGAGTAGCACAGTGAAGAGATGCTGCATTGCAACCTTTAGGCAAATTCTCGTAGGTACTCATATCCAAGGCACACTTCTCGTTAACCTCAGATGTGTCAGCGAGCACATCCATGTCAGCCATCATTTCGAATGAAAGAAGCAAACACTCCCAAAGGCAATCACAGAGGGAGATTGCTGATTAAATGGAATTCAGAAACATGAACATAAAAGGAGAAAGAAAAGAGGGGTGAGAAGGAAGAAGAGAGTGGAAAGTGTGAAAGCGATTAAAAGTAAGAAAGTTAAGAGTAAGTGAATGTTGAAAAGGGCAAGATCTCAAAAGACCTGAAGGAGAGAGAGTTACCTGAAGCAGAAGTGGAGGCGTGAGTTGAATTTGGCAGATCGAGTAGAGAAGATCATCGAGTAGGAGACATGAATGTGGGAGATTCGCAGATGCAGATCTTGAGAACTGATTCAGAGAATGGGGAGAGAAGAGAGGGGAGACTTAAAAATAATATTAAAAGGAGGCAGAAATAAGGTTTGAGAAAGAGGCAGAATCGTAGATGAAAGGGAAACAAACAGCTGGCGAAGGGAAGAAGAAGAAGAAGAGAAGAAGAAGAGAGACTAGTCTCTTCTCTATTTGCTATTCTATTATTATTTCAAATCTACTTTTCATTAAAAAAAAAAAATCTTTTTTCAAAAAAACAAATTCAAATTATCAAATCAACTCCCTCAAAAAATTACTTTATAAACATGTTTATTTTGTTTTACTGAAAATTTAAATAAAAAGTACTTCTGTCCTCAAAGAAAATAAAATAAATAATACCTCTAACGGTTTTATATATATATAAAGAATCTTCCATGTTTTAATCTGATATTATTGACTTTAAAAAGCTTTTTTTAATGGCGTAATTTTCTAAATTACATGTCCTGCTATTTACAATAACATGGGCCACGTTAGTGTCGGCTATTCTATTCTCCATTCTTTTCATTATTATAATATTCATTTAGCTGAACAAAAAAAAAAAAAAAAAAAAGTCAATAAATGATAGATTAAATCCAAGTTTATAAATGTGTGTTAAAATAATGTTGATTGTCCCTAGAATAAATTCATAAATGAGAAAAATACACGTAAAGCTTCTTTCTACGAACGGAATAGCTTATTTTGTAATTAACAAGCATTAAGTTTTTCAAATTTTATATAAGTACCTTTTTCAATCATTATTAAATTCTACTAAATTACAAAAAGATGACGTTGTAAATATAGCTATCAGTTTTAAAATATTTGCAGAAATAGCACAATGCAAAAAAAATTGCAAATATAGTAAAATCTAGATTTTTCTTTCAAAATCTATATCATATTAATAACAAGGTCAACTGTCGTTGATAGAAGTCTATCAAGTCTATATCATCCTTAAAAATGCTATAAAATGTAATTACCCATTAATAGATATTGTTATATTTGTAATTTTTTAAAATGTTGCTATATACTTGATTATTATCCTTACAAATGCTATACAATGCAATTACCCATTACAAAATTTTATTGATTATCAAATATCACTAGAGGTTCATTTACCAAGTGATTTCACAACTACCAAATATTTAGTATCAAATTTTATTTAAGAATGTTTTCAAAAATAAAAAAACTGTTGAAAATAATTACAAATATGACAAAATTTTGTTCTCTGACCTAGATAGATATTTATCATTATAATAGATAGAAAATAAAATGTTTATTATAGAAAGTAAAATTTTTCTATATTTGTAAATAGTTTGTTGTTTTTTCTATTTATAATAATTTTTCTTTTATTTACTACCGTGGATGCTTTATTAAATAAAGTCCAAGAATTTACCAACATTATTTGATAACACTTCATCAATCATTTAGATATTCAAATTTCCAGATTCAGTAAAAAGCACATATCATTGCCGTATAAAAAATTAAATTTATTTTATCTTATCTAATTAGTTGCAAAATTGTATGATCATATTCAGGTTCCGAAAATTTATTTCTCCAACGTGATTTTAGATGTTGAAATTTGTTTTAGAGAAGTATGGCAAAGCTGCCTAATATTTGTCTCCTACGTGATTTGAGATTTTTTTTTTTTTTTTTTTTTTTTCACATTTTGAGATGATATTAATTATGAATACCTTGGTGCATTTTTCTCTCTTTATTATTACAAAAGGATGAAATAAAATGTCCGTCGAAAGAATCAACCGACGTATTCTGTTAGGCCTGGTGGGGGAGCTTATTGAGTTTGGTTTTATAAGAAAAACAACATAAACGGATTTAAAATAGCCTAATTGAATATAGGTGGGACTAATAAAGTCCACAATGACGGAAAAATGTCTATTTTCAAAATCTATCAGATTTCATTTGTACTGATTTATCCCTCACGGAGCAGAATTTATGCAAATCTTCAGGAAATTTACCTAATCTAATTTTTTTGAGTCCATAATAAAAGATTAAATTGCAAATTTGGTTCGAAAGCTAAAACTTAATTGTTTGAATCTTTATCTTAAGAAAAAATGAAGATTGTAAAGCATCTAGCAAAATTTTCACTTGCAGAGATAGAAAAGGGGATGAAGATTAGGGTTATTTGTAGAATATCGAAAACATAGGATGAAAAAAAGTGAGTGGGGATGATGAGAATTGGAATAATGAGGTTGTATAGTCAAAGAATGGAGGGGTCTTATCCTAATGGCGCAAATATTGCCGCAAATTTGAACAGAAGATGGGAACAAAACACCAACACAACACGTTAGAAGGTAAGTTAGTTTTGATGAGTTTCTAGAATGCATATCTTTAAAGGCGATTGGGGAGCAGATAATTTGGTCGCTTAAAAAGCAATGCAAAGAGAGATTTGAATAACGTGGAGATTTGGTCATTGGGAGTGTCGGTGGGGTGGGAAATGGTGGTGATTATTCAAAAACTCCAAAATCTGAAATATACCGTCTAATACTAACTAATCCTAATCTAATACAGAAATAAATAACAAAGCTGTTTTCTTCTTTTAAAACCAACTCCAACAAATGAATGTTGACAAAACTAGGTGAGAGAAAAGGGAACGCGTAACGTGGGGTGGACTTTTGTTTCCTTTCACGGAAACTTTAACTCATACCGCAATGCCAAATGCTGTTTCTTTCTATAAAGATCATAAATAACCACATCTAATCTAACACTAATCTACCTTCTCAATTATTTAACTCATAACACTCAAATCTCTAAATAAACTTCAATCATTATATTTATATAAATTTGAGATATTTCTCTCATGATATACAAAAATAAGATGAAGAAGTAGATGACCACGTTGAAGCGTGGGTTGCCTCGCATGCAGATCGAGGTCCCAATTGGCTGGATCCAATCCATATACACAAAGTTGACTTGAGAAGTCTAAGGAGGGCGTGTCAACATTCTTAAAAAAGTATAAGCATAATGGACAGCAACCATATGGTTTCCCACAACTTTATAACACTCCTTCCTAATTATTCACTCTTTATCATTTTGTAGGGACCTGTGGCTGTGACTGCTAGAGGGTTTCGGATTACTATACCCATTCCTTAAAAAGCTAGAGTACCAGTAGACCTACACTTGGCTCCATTGCAACCCAACAAATCATTCTCGAGCTGCCAAAATGAAATGCAATTCCCAATTGCAAGAGGGCCTCAAGCAATACAAATGGGAAGGAAGGAATCCGGTTGGGGATGAATTACGTTACTAGGCTCGCCTCACGTTCACCGGAAGGTCCAGCACCCTAAAAATTGCATCCTGCCCTATGCCTTCACCTTCATTTCCTTAATCCCTTTATTTTTATTATTATTATTATTATTATTATTATTATTATTTTATATCCGTAAGCGAGTATCTAAGTCAGTTTACGCGCACTCGACTAATCTCACGAAACAACTCCCTTGACCCTACAACATTTGGGTGTCAAGAAAACTCGTAGGATATCAAATTCTAGGTTGGTAGCGGATTGAACTCATGACCTTATAATCATTTATTGAGACTATATCTCATTTTTTACCAATAGGCCAATCCATGATGATTTCTTAATCCCTTTGAACTATTCAAATTACCAACTAAATAATGATAGAATAAAATCATGCGGAATAATCATGTTTGTTATGCTCCCCAAGTCCTACAGTCACAAAGTGGGCACTGCGTTCTTCCAGAAATGCCTCAGGATTAGTTGTATACTGGTAACAAATTCGGCTAAGGAGCTAACTAGCAACTACAGGTTCGTATTCACGGATCACGGGTCTGACAGAAATTCCTACAACTATTCCCACTTTAAGCTCTATATGATATCAATCAATGGCCTTTCTACTTGAACATTCATCTTTAAAATTTTGGTTAAATTATAAGTTTAGTTCCTAAGTTTCTAATGTTGTGTCTAATAAATTTCTAACCTTTAGTTTTGTGTCTCATAAGTCTCTAAGTTTCCAATTTTGTGTCTAAAAAATTTTTTATCTATTCAATTTTTAAAAACATTCACAAGTGTCCTTGTACACAAATTTCAATGAAGTTCAATGGCCTATTTGGTATTTTTAAGGTTCAGAAACCTATGAGTAACTAAACTTATAATTTTACTTTTAATTTTTAACCTGATCCAAAAATTTAAACAAATTTTATCAAAGCATAAGCTTCTCAAAGATGCTTGGTATAAGATAGATAGATATAATGACCACACCAACAAGTATTAAATTATCGAGCAACAAGCTTCCGTCTAGAACAGCCATGATAGATTGTCCATCCCTTATGAGTTATGAACACCATACAGATTTGACGACACTATAGTTTATACTCCAGATTCCAATTATTAACTACTTTATGAAGAATTGAGCAGGGAAAGAAAGTTATTGTGGAAAGGATCTGAAATGTGTTCAAGAAGGTTTTGGACTGGTCCCTTACCCGTCAAAGCAGCTTGACTGTAAAATCCTAGCCAGGCAACCATGGCTAAACGCCCATTTTTAATCTCTTTTACTTTTAGTTCCTCAAAGGCTGCAGCATCCTTGGACAGATTCAAGGGGTCAAACAACACACCACCTGGATAATTAATATCCCCCGGCAGATATATTCCCAGAGGCTCCAATGCCTCAATGCCACAATATCTTGCATATTCGGGTCCAACCTATTTACATTTTACATTTTAACTTACATCATACGGATGTAAGAACAATCAGACATGTAATAGTTTAATACGGTCTCTAAACAATAAACTATCTAATTCTTCAACATCTTTAGTTAATAACACTCTTTCTAAGAGTATCATTAACTCAACAAATGGGATAATCAAAAAGTCAGTCTTTATGGAGGAAAACGAGGAGTCGGATAAGTCTTAGTAGTTATGACTTGGAGTTCAATTTTCCAAATGCTAATGGAATGAAAAGGTTTCTGATGAGGCCCTTGATGATGAAGATTTTTACAAAGCTCTTTGATCTATTTCAAGAAGACAATTAATTAATTCACCTTTAAAGAAGCAGTCAGATAATTCTTCATCTCCCCCTCTCATCAGCACATTAGATGAAAAGGGAAAACTTTCTTCCTTTCTAAAGAAAGGTGGCATTAAAGCTATGAGATTATATCTATAACGATGGGATTTTGGCCTTTGATTTCGTTCTATCCTTGGAATGACATTGTCATTGGCTGATGTTTTTTGCTTTGCTCTTCGGTTTTTAGTTTTTGGGTGAAGTTGCTGGTTCTTCTCATTTTTCTTTGCAGTTAAGATTTGCACTGATAGAGCTTTTGGTTGTTCGGCCTTGTGGTGTTCATGCTTTTCTCCATGGCAGTTGCTGCTTTTCTTCCTTTTCTGGTGTGATGTTTCAAGCTGGTTGGTGCGGTTTCTATTTGAAGCTTCAGTGGTTTAAGGAGCTTCCCATTGATGTTTTAGCTTTTGTTTGAAAGCTCTCTAAGAGTGTTGGCGCTTTGATCTTCTAGTCTTGCATTTTTTGTTGATTGTTGGCTGTTCTTTAGTGCTTCTTTTTTGTGTGGCTTGTTTTGGTTTCTTTTCAGGTTCTTGTAATCCCTTTTCCTTTTTCTTTGGGCATTATGCTTTTCCTTTCTCCCCATTTGGAGGTTTATATCTTTGAACTTTTCTCTTCACCGAAAAGTTTCTCTTTTTTCCAAAAAGGAAAATTTTTATTCCAAATTTCTAAACAGGCTTATCAAGGGCCAATGCTCGTTGTAGAAACTGTACGGGGAACCAAACCACTTGTGTTTTGGTGGGAATGGGGTGAAATTTGATTGAGGTTAACCAACTAAACTTAGCACAGGCTTAAACTCAAAACAGGACAGTTGAATGTCACACTTCTCCAACCATTAGGGCATGTTTGGGAGTGAAATCACTATGAAAAATGTCATTAATAATTCAAGATTAATCTAATATTTGATTTTAGAATTTTAAACGTGATTTTAATACTATCAAAATTGATTTTAATCAATAAAAGCATGTTTTAGATAGATTTTGAATATGACAAAAGTGATTTTAGCAATTTCAATATCACTCTTTGTCATTTATGCCATTAATTAAAGTGCCCAAAATATATGACAAAAATAAAATGTCAGAAGGCAGAATATAAGATTGTTTGACATCAGTTACCATCAAAATAGCTTGGCAAATTGCAATGACAATCACTCCTTGGCTTCCAGCTAAATGAAGCCCTGGTATTCCAAGATAGTCGAGTGTATCTCCCTGGTGGAAAGAGAACACAAACAGCAACACGAAAAAGAGCAAGTTACAAGTGCTGGAAAGTTATAACGAGGATTGAGGAACTACATACACCCATGGAGTTTGTAGAAGAAGGGATTATGATTCAATTCTCATCAGATACATGGAAGAGCCCTCTGTTTATAGGGAATATTACACAAAAGATACTAAAAATGCAATTAACCTAGATTAACCACTATTTCTCCCTACATCGCAAAGTAGCCAAAGAGTGAATGAAATAGAAGGCAGCAACCAAACTCAAGCTTACCACGGCAATGAAAGATATGAAGTCATAATTCCTTCTTATTTAATTTCGTTAACAAAGGCAGCCAAGAAAAACTAGATTTTGAAATAAAACATGATTGGCCAGAAGCAGTTAGATAAACAACAATTTGAGAGCGGCCAGAAATATAACCAGACAATAGGGTAAAAATATAGAAACAAAGCATGCAGACACACGAGAAAGATTCTATGTAATAAATCTTCAAAAAAATGGTTGACCAAAAGCTGGAAAAGAAACCTTAAGTTTTGAATAGCCCACTCGCCACCAGATGGGTTCAGTAAAATGAAAAGCTCCAAAAATATCTAAGATTTCTGGAACTAAAGCTCCAAGGGATGCTAACATAGCCCAACGAGCATGCAGTATTTCAAAGCTGAAATACGATAAAGTAAATAGTGAATTATTGATGGAAATTTCAAATTATTAAAAGAAGAAGAAGAAGAAGAAGAATATATACATTCTATAAGAGTTGATAATTTAGAACTGCAAGATTATATTGCATATGGAATAGCTCAAATATCTTCAAAGTTGGATAGCAAGCTGTGCAGTATGCAATTTTTGTATCATAGCTAACAAATATGTGGATATGTATTCAAGGATCATTTAAGGTGGTGTCTATATTATATTGTGCAGGATCATTTTGTTACTCTCACAGCTTATCTGCATTGATGATCATTATGTCATTCCTTTGTCTACCGGCCAATTCACAAGTCAAATAATTCTATTCTCTTATTATATGCACTAATACATCTACATATAATTCCAGATATTGGGGGAAAAGGAATTGCTGAAAAAGAAAATAGGCTAAAAGAAGCTCAACATACTTGAAGTACTTCTGAAAAGCCACAGGATCCTCACTCAAACCTGCAATATCAAATCCATAATCACCAGGCAGTTCACCTGTCAGATATTTTGGATAATCATATAGTAGTGGACCAAGCCACCGAGGACGCCCTTCTCCATACCATGAGCTGCAATTATTCACCAATAGAATAGCATTTACAACATGATGCAATTGGATTGAAATGTACTATTGGTTTCCGCTAAACATCATAGTTAAAAAAACGATTATTCATAATACCACATACAATATAATGTAAACTAGTACAAGCAAAAGATCATAGGCCATGTACTCAATCTCAAGAATGAAGAAAGTTTGCAGAACATGAAAGATACTAGAGAATAAAAGAAAATTAAATGAAAATAATATTTAAGAAATACTACTGGCCTAGTTCTACAATGAAACTTCGAAAATTAAACAGATATCCAAAATTAAAATTGGAATATTCACGATAAGTTAACTAGAAGAATTATAGTAGTAAACATTCCACTGTGGTCAACAGAAGCCAATATAAATAAAAAAAGAATTTAAAAAGAATGAGTTCGAGTCATGATGGGCACCTGCATAATTTAAATATCCTACAAGCTTCCTTGGCAACCAAATATAATAGAGCCAAGTAGTTGTCCCATGAGAATAGTCAATGTAACGACCCGAAATTTTAGGTAAATATACCCTCCTTCCCTCTTTATTGCACCGTTCTTTCATTAATGTTTTTGGAGGAAGTTGAAAGGTGAAAATAATAATAATAATAATAATAATAATAATAATAAAATAAATATTTAGGCGGAGGGAGCATTAAGAGAGATTGGGTTCTTGATCATTAGAAGGAAACGGGGATCGGTTTGGGAAAAATTTTCTGGTGGGTTATTTATTGACTTGAGTTGCGTGTTAGGTGAAACAAAAAAAAGAGGAAGAAGAGAAAGGTCAAATCTCTCACTCGATCACCTCTTCGTCAGCCATCTTCCACACCCCCCTTCGTCACATAGTCGCCATCATCATTAGTCCTCATTGCCGCCATCATCGCAGTCCTCATTGCCATATCATCGCCGTCCTCATCGCTGCATCATCACAGCCTTGTCGCCATCATCATCAGTCCTCATTGCCGCATTATCACAGTCCTCATCGTCGCATTGTCCCAGCCCTCATCGCGCCACAGCGTCTCAGCCTTCATCGCGCTGCATCATCACAGCCCTCATTGCACCGCATCATCACAGTCTTCATCGCTACGTCGTCTCAGCCCTCTCCGCGTCGCATCGTCACAGCCTTCATAGCACATTGCCGCAGTGTAGGGAAGTCGCAGCTTCACACATTCAGTCTCACTGTCTCGCTATCTCGATGTTCCACAGTCACGCTCTCGCAGGTAAGGGACTTGCTACCGGGCTCTAGTGAGGCTTAATGTCCAATTGTGTTACTGATTATTTATTGCGCCGCTGTGTAACTATTGCCTGGTTGATTATTGCTTAAACTGTTTCGGGTATGCCAAGTCATGTAACTTGTATGCGATGTGGTTATGCTTACGCGCCTGTGATATTGTGAATCTCTGCGATGAACTAGTTATGCCATGACATGTTACTGTAGGTTATCCTACTTGTCGTGCCCTGTACCCCAACGTATTATGCCTACGATGGGTGTCCCTCAGGATCACCACCTATGTTTATGCTTACAAATGTGATTACTGCGTACCCTCGGGTGGCTTCCTATGCTTATACCTACGCTTATGCCTATGCCGGGTGTCACGGTCGTACTTCTCCAACCGTGCGGCGCCATGACATTCTTCCTCACATGGCCAGCCTAGAGGCTAACTTATAGCCAATAAATTTTGTTCTCAAACCTTTATGTTTTGTCGGACCTTGGGCGAGTTCTAACTTCCTCACCTGAACTTCCGCTTCTCTGGTTTCACGGTTTGTCTCGAACGCCTACTCGACTTATCACACACATGGGCATCCTTTCGCCCACCAATGGCTTTGCTTCGAAGAACGTTCTCAACTCGACGCTCACACCATGATTTACTCTCGGCATTGCACATCGCCTCTTCACACATTACAGGTTCCTCTTTCACATACATGCACGTTCATCAGGGATCGACCCTTGGGTCGCTCGTATATTTATGGGGACCCACGGGTAACTCGAAGCTTATCTCAGTATGACGACACTTGCGACCATACCACGCCGTATGAGGATACCGTGCCGAAACCCAGCCATATATAGCAACCTCTGGTCCACCCAAGGAGGCGCAATGTCGGCACACCCGTACCACCCGACACTGTCCTTGAGTTACTCCTCCTCACAGGAAGATGCCCGCGACACTCGCCCACGCCATGACACACTCATGTGTCATGGGGTAGCTCACGTAGGCCCTAAGGCCCAGGGGTGATGGAGAGCCAACACCATGCCTTCCCCCTTATAATACATTCTGAACATTTTCTTCTTTGACACCCATGCATATGCAACGTGGCGAGGGGTCAGTCGCCCCCGTAGAGTGCCTGTCTGGCTTTCGATTGACACAGGATCTAACGTGCTTCCATCCTCTGTCGATATGGATCTAACTCTAGAGTTGTTCGCCCAAACTCACCACGATGCCCCTACTTCTGAGGTCATGGCCCCTATTGAGCTTCGTCACTGATACTTACCGATGGCATTGATGCTTGTCTTCTTACTTGTTGTTCAGCTTGACACGTTTATCCACTTATCTTGGTGTGTTGGGTGATGCACCGTCCTCGTCGATCGCACCACGGCACTTCTCTTGGCCCTCTGTCATTGCCAGTTGTGTCGACACTCTTGTGTCGCCACTGCACTGTTTGCACACGTGGGGTCACAATCTACTATCTCCAAGTTAGATTGTGACACCGGGTACATGGGCGCACACGACAAAAAGGATAACAGCTAGGCCCAGTAATGGGTCTCACTAAGTATGACTACTCACCCTTTCCTATGTTTTTTTTTTTTTCTCCCAGGTAAAGAACGGGGTGGCCAGGCATATGACCGAGGGAATCCGTGATCGTACTATGGGATCGTCGTCATTGCTTCCGCACCTTAGCCTAGGGTATAGCGTATTGGACTTGTAGGGTAGCAGTATTTGTTATTCATTTGACCGTTTGTTTATTTGTTTTGGTACTTTTATGTTTGGTTTTGTTTTTCTTGAGGTTTGCCTAACTGTTTAAGGGGTACCTCACTAAAGCATTTTTTTTTCTCCTCTATGTTTGATTTAATGAGCTATTAGGATTCAAGTCGTTTTACAAACTTGACCGAGTTTATTTAAAGTGTGTAACATCGTGTCTCTTAGGTTCCAACACATTCACTAAATGGTCATGCATAACGTAGCATCCTGTTAGTTACAAAAGAGTCAGGTCGTTACAATCAAGATGTGTGCAAGTTAGTCTAACAAATATTAAAAAGAAATAACAACCGTATTTACTTTTATTAACTAGATGTTAATTTGTTTTACCTAGTCTAAGTTAGGTTCCTCATTTTGTTATTAGTTGGCTAGACATTCGGTGATATCCATATTTGTTGTATGGCACTCTTATCATAATAAGAAAAAGTTTACAAAACTTCCTTCACCTGAATGTGGTGTCAGAGTAGTGCTTGTCTACTGCATGTTCTTACCATAGTTGAAGAGATATGAGTCTCCAGATATTTACTCCTATAATTCTAAGGGTATTAAAAAAAATCTTGTCCAATTACAATTAAACCCTACAAAATTGCAAAAAACTATTTGGTGGATGACGCCTCCAACCTTTCACAACCACTATTCTGACAGTCTAAGTTTAGTGCTTGTTTCCCAGCCAACTAACTGGAGAAACTTCATTTCCTGGAGTCTAGCCACAAAGATAGCACTTTCCAATTTCCATGAAGAACGCAATTGGGTTTTCTTTTCCCCTCCTTTTTTTGGATAACAAACTATTTCCTTGATTGAATGAAATGTCCAAAGATGTATAAAATTAAAGCCTATTCATAGGATATACAAAATATGTCTGCAACAAGGAAAGAAAAACTATGACTTTTAAATTTTAATAGCATGTAAGTTTTTACACCAAAAGAATGCATTGATATCAGCTGATTTAAGGATTTTTCTCTAAAGATTTGGTTGCCTTGAAACTTTTTAGCATTTTCTCATCCCAAATCTTCCACAAAACCACAAAAATAATGTTAACCAATAGGTGTTCATTAGTAGCTTTGAATGGGTGGTCCATCAACATCCTTAGCTAACCCTGTGTGCTAGACAGGATGTTGTGCACCAATGAAAGCTTCAAACAAATCAGCCCAAGTAGAAACGATCGGGAGCATTTGAAGAAGAGCTAAATTTGAGTCTCAAAATCTCATTGGCAAAGCCAGCAACAAGAGGGAGAGAGACTATCCAAGGGCAGCACCTTTGTAGTCTCTCCATGGTGTTGAGGCAAACTTCCCAAAGAAGGAACTTAGGGGGTATTTAAGGCACTGAGTTAGATATTATAGTCAGTGGTTATTATAGTTTGTGGGTTATAATAGTGTGTATGTTAAAATAGTCTATGTTTGAGGTGCAAACTATTTTAATTTGGGTAGGAAATAGTTAACGCGGTAACATATAGGGAAAGAGAGGATGAGTAGAAAATAGTAAACATTATACCCAAAAGGGATTGGCAATAATAATATTGTAGTTAATTGTAGATTATAATAATTGAAAACACCAACTATTATAATTGGAGCACCAAACATTAGCTCACTCCACCCACTCGAAGTTGGGGGCCCAAACAACCCCTTAATCCTTCTAAGGCAGGGGAGCTTCCAAATCTTTTGGAGGAGATCTGATACATAGTTGGATTTATTGATAGCATCTTGCATGTCCATCAAGAAATCATCCTTTAGTAAATGTGCATCCACAAAAACATCATTGCAGAATCCTAGATTCTCATTATTAAATGAGACAGCAGCTAGTGTTACTCACCTACATTCAGCCCAAGAAATATGAGAGATTCTCAAAGAAGAATGCCTTTCAAAGTTTTCAGCTATGATGGGAGTTGGTGACTCTTACATGGAAGCAAATGTTGGTGAGTACATAATTTGCTGAATTGAAAATTATCTGAGAGGAAAGAAGCAATTAAATTATAGCCCTAGCAACATTTATGTGAAGTGTGTATGTGGAGGGCCGGAGGCACAAAGGCATTGACTGATATTTACAAGCTAGAGTATGCTATGGACTTCTAGGTCTAAACAATTTCATTGCTTATTTAAGATCAATTGTTATTAATGGATCTTATACCTTCTACCGATAGGGCAATTGCAAGGAAGCACAAACACTCTTTTTTATACAGTGCCCATGGAGGACACTAACGAACATAAATATGTCCAAACACGCCTCAGAAACATCTATGGCATGAGGAGAAAAAAAAGGTATCCTATTTCATTTTTTGTTTTTAAATTTCAAATGCATTGAGGATACACATGGGACACATACCAGACACAAAGACATGTTGACCTAAAAGATTTTATGAAACCTTTTTAAAAAATAAACACTTAACTCCATTTGGTGCTTAATATTATGCTCATTGCCCAACCCATTATTTATCATATTATGACCAACTCTAAAATTTAACTCAACCCTAAAAACCCATCAAAAAAATTGAAAGAAATCATGAGGGAGGAACTTGTATCTCACTGCTATGCTACAAGTACTGCTTTTTTCTATATTAACCATACGTGATTTGTTGAAGAGGAATAGTAGAGAAAATTGTGCATAGGTAGTGAAGTTTATCAAATGGCATTCCTGTTGGAAATGAATCCAGTAGAAGAGATGATCAAAATGCGGGTGAGAACAGAAAAAGGAGAAAGTGATTCACATTCATTGTGGCTATACAAATATACTGGTTGGACAAATCTCCAACCAATGCCGCTAATCAAGTTTTTTTACTCTAATCCTTCTGTCAGAAGCAATATTTTACTTCAGAATATGATTTTCCATGAAAGTTTACTTCCTATTCTTTCTTAACCACTCAGTATCCTTTGTAGCACAACATACATGGTATATAGCCTTCCATCCTTTTTTTTTTTTTTTTTTTTGGTGATATTTGTGTGCATCTGAGTTGTCTTCTGCACACCTAGACTAATCTCACGGGACAAGCCGCCTAACCCCACAACAATTGGGTGTCAAGGAAGCTCGTAGGATATGAAATCCTAGATAGAACATTACAGTTATTTGTTAACACATACAATTAAAACCTTTCACCTTAACACCATCATCCTATATATGAAGTTTTCTATTTCACATAAACGTTGAGCATATAAGATATAATCAAGTAGTGGAATAGTATCAACCTACAACACTTCACAAACGAGTGCTTGTTTGCAAAATTCCCTTCCTCTGCATAAGTTCGAAAGAAGGACATCAAGAATAACACAGTGAAGAATGCCTTTACTATCCTTAAATTTATGGAAAAATTGTGAGAAACCTTAGGGGCTGTTTGGAGAGCTGGAATGTAATAGGATTACTGGAAATCAGTGGAGTATTGGAATGCATGAGCACTTAAGGAATAAACGAAAATGAGATTGCGAAGCATGGAAACGATGGAAAATAGGATTGGGTTGAAAACTGTCGGAACGGAATAACTTTTGTATTACAAACCGGGCCCAAAACGCTCAATCCAAACATTAATTTTGGATTACATTACATTACAAGTCTATCCTATTACAATTCCCCAAACACCCCCAAAAGATGTATCAGATCTGTCTCGTGCGGCATAACAGAGTCTAATGGTGGCAGCAGTTGACCACATATTTAGCATAAGGATTGGAGGAGAGTGAGACAGATGAATGGAGAGAATGATGCAAATAGGAGCAGATCTGAAGGCAATGGTGGAGGCCCGGGCAGGATGGGGTGGGGATTGAGGAGGCTGTTATGGAGTACGTACCTTCAGGCCAAAGCAGTTATGGGAACAGCATCCAGTCTCTTAATGCAAGCACATTACCAAAAATGAATTGCTAAATTTAATTGTCAGCTAGTTGGTAAGGAATGGTGCAACAAGGGTTCAAGTGCCCCAAGTTCATGTTTCAGGTACTTGTTGTTATGTGCTGCAAATTCATTGCCTAATTCAAACAAATACTGGATAACTGCCTCTGCAGCTACTAGTCATATTGTTCCAACAGATCAAGTTTCCATGACAATGAAACCAGTTGATAATGTCTCGATTGTGTTGCCTAGAACAGCCTCTAATTTGTGCATTTTGATGGACTTTGAAGGATATTATGTGCAAGTTCAAAATGATTCCCATAATCTTAATTCAACGTGCATGTAATTCTTCTAAAAATCTGAGTAGTCTAACTTGGCCTTGGCGTCACCAAATCACGCGTGCGTCGTCAGACCAATTTTCGACGGTGTAAATGACCGACCAGTTTAACCGAAAATGTAGCAGGTTTAATTATACGATGAACAGGGCGACAATAATTAAGACAGAAGGATTCCGGCACCAATAAATAAGCTTACCCGATTACCTATCTTTTCTAGCCTCCTCAGCAAGAGCCTTGAACTTCGAAGAGTTGGCTACGGCAGCTTTTTTCTTCTTTTCCAATTGTCTCTGGAGCGACTCTCCAAGTGGACTATTGGCGATGGCTTTCACCGCCGTGAAAGGAATTGCAGAGAATATCAGAACCCCTGCAAGCTAAAGCAAGATGAAAACAAGGACTCAGAAATCAGCCAAAGTTGGATACAGCTAGCTTGTTTTCTTACGAACCTCCTGCCAGGAAGCTCTGCAAGTGGAACGATGAGGGATGGAGTGGCTGTTTCGAAGATCAAGGGTCGTGGTCCGCGAACGGAGTTGCTGAAAAGAACTTCTGTAGAATGAGGCGAAGGAAGACGAAATTGCAGAAGCTGAAGTGTGTGGCTGAACTAGCGCCATTGCCATCCCTGATAATGGAGTGATCACTGAGCGAAAACGCATCAGACACCACTTTTTGAGACGGTTTTTCTTTTTTTTTTTTTTTTCTTTCAAATGGGAAATTATTATAAATGGAAAAAAAAAATCAAACTATTTAAAAATTTTTGATAGATCATGATAAATTTCTATCACCGATCGATATCGTGATCTATGCTAATGAAATTTTTCAATATTTATAAATATTTTAGCTTATTTTACTACATTTGAAAACCGTTCTTGCAAAAATCACCTAAACTAAATATTAAGGACAAGTTTTGCGATCATGATTTAGGTTTTTAACGTGACATTCCAAATTTTCGAGTGATATTTTTTTCTTAAAAAAATTAATTATTTTAAATTATTTGATTAGTGGTTTAAATTTTGAAGTTTAATTGGATTAGGTTGAAATTCAATTTAAAGTAAATTGGAATTGAATTGAATTGGGAAATTGATTTGTTACAAGATATTTTGGTTAAATAAATTATTAAATGGTGGTTGGAAAAGATTTGATTTGATGGATTGAAGAATATTATATTAAATAAGTTGTGTGTTTTGGAGGAAAAAGAAAATTTTAATATATATATATATATATATATATATATATATATATATATTTAAGCCAGATTTTAATAGGTTTTGATATGCCACCTGCAAGCCGCCAGCTCTCTCCGTTTAGCTTCGCTGGTGGTTTTGGTAAGTATGGACTATGGAAGAATGTTGGCGTAGATCCGTTTTCCAAGGGCTTTGGAGAAGGTCGAGATTAGAGGAGTTAGCGGTTGGGAATCATTGGGTGTTTTGGTTGGCTTTGGCTTTGTATGGACCAGATTATTACATTGGTTAGTTATATGATTGTTGTCTCCACTAATACGATGGTTAATTAACTTATTACTGCTTGATTATGTTAGCGATGACTGCTATGTCGTGATGATTGTTATCTGCTTATCATGTCATGTACCTGTATCCTTTAGGTATACTAATTACGACAGGTGTCCCTCGGGATCACCACTTATGTTTACGTTTATATGACTGTGACCTTTGGGATCACTGCGTTTGGGTTGACTACTTATGTTTATGTCTATGTTGCGTACACGGGTGCATAAAAAACCTAGTAGGCCTAGTGGGTCATTGAGACTAGTCAAATGTTTCGCATAAAAAATTTCATGTTTTCTGCACAAGAGATTTCATGTTTTCATCTTTAATAATTTTGGGTAAGCTTATTAAAATCATACCAAGGGTACCTGATCAAAGATTTTCAGTTATTTGAATTTTGCAAATATATTTATTTTAATCAAAAAGTTATTTTGATTTTTTTGTAAAATTATGAAAACAAGTCATTTTAGATATATGCATGCATACAATGATGACCTAGTTCAGGTGCTATGAAGTCGGGTTGTTACATTCAAATTCATTAAGGTGGGTAAACATGTGTTTGACATGCCATCAAAGTTACATTTATGGAAATTGTTTTTAGATTATCTGTTTCAAATTGTGTAAATTATACAAATAACATTTTATTTTTTTTTTTAAGGTTGTTTTCAAATATAACAAAATGATCCTAATTATTTACAAATATGAAAATTTTAATGTCTATCGACAATAGATTGCGATAGACCTCTATCGATTGAGCGATAAACTACGATAGAAGTAGACTTCCGGTCTATCACGAATAGAAAGTTAAATTTTTCTATATTTGTAAATAGTTTGATATTTTTTATATTTATCATAATTTTCTTTTTTTTATTGTATCCAAACTTTGAATTTCAAATTATAAAATGCATAAGTATATTAAATAAAGATTTAGAAATATAATGTCATGTTATAAACTCAATTCAATTTTTTTAAAAAAATTTATTATGTATCATAATGCATATAGAGATAGTAATTGTTTTAAATGACAAAATTATTATAAATATTTTTAAATATAGCAAAATATCATTGTATATCAGTGATAAATAATGATAGACACGAATAAACATCTATCCATATACTGTTGACATTGATAGATGTCTTATTTATCGTTGTTTATCACTGATAGATAGTGACGTTTTGCTATATGTATATTTGCAAAGTAAAATCTTATTATATTACAAAATAATAATTATTAGCATAAACTATATTCATAAATAAATTAATAATAGTTCATTGTCAACTATATATTAGTGGTAACTACAACTAGTTTTATGAGTTTCAAGTATACAGTATCAAACACATTTTAGACAATTGTGCAAATTAGAATCAAATTCTTAAAAACTACTACCAAACACATATTTGAAAACATGAAATACAAATATGTTTTTCACTAAATCCATTGTGTTTCAAATTTGTGTTTTGAAATTATCTACCAAACTAGCCATAAACTCTCCAACTTTTGGAAAGGTGAAAAATGAAACGTACAAATTAGACTCTCAGACTGTGATAAATTTAAAATCAAGCCCTTAATCCATTTTACTCAAATTCTCTCTCAATTTTATATTCTCAAATCTCCCTTCCTCCCTTTCTCTCTTCCTTCCACGCCTCTATAATCACTACAACTAGTTTTATGGTTTATAAATATATAGAAACTTATTTTAAATGACAAAATTGTTGAAAATATTTACAGATAATAGCAAAATATCAAAGTCTATCTGCAATAGACAGGAATAGACTACTATTTGTGTCTATCACGACACATATAGACACATAATAGTCTATCGCAGATAGATAGTAAAATTTTGCTATATTTGTAAATATTTTGATTCATTTTTCTATATATGAAAACAACCCTTGTCTAAAATATGTTAACATCCTAGGTATATAGTATCAAACACATTTTAGACAAGGATTGTTTTCATATATAGAAAAATGAACCAAAATATTTTTAAATATAACAAAATTTTACTGTTTATCTAGGATAGACTACTATATGTATCTATATGTGTCATGATAGACACATATAGCGGTCTATCACGATTTATCGCAATCTATCGCAGATAGACTGCGATATTTTGTTATTATTTATAAATATTTTCAACAGTTTTGTCATTCAAAATAATTTTCTTTTAGATAATTGTGTAAGTTATAATCCAATTCCTGACAACTAATACTAAACACGTATTTAAAAACATTAAATACAACTATGTTTTTCACTAAATTCTTTGTGATCCTAAATTTTGTTTTGAAATTTTCTACCAAACTAGCTCTAAGCTCGCCAACTTTTGAAAAGGTAAAAATGAAAAAAAGAATGAAAAATACAAATTTAACGCTTAGGCCATGATAAATTAAAAATCAACCCTTGAATCCATTTTATTCAAATTTTCTCTCAATTTTATATTCTTAAATCTCTCACCCTTCTACGTCTCTACAATCCCCCGTTTCTCTCTTTTCTCATATTTAGTTTATCAAGTCGACCGTGAAGGAATGATGGGTATTAGTGAGCGACAACA
The DNA here is from genome assembly GCA_031780015.1 of Citrullus colocynthis. NCBI lineage: Eukaryota > Viridiplantae > Streptophyta > Magnoliopsida > Cucurbitales > Cucurbitaceae > Citrullus > Citrullus colocynthis. The sequence goes on from QLSR01000041.1 coordinate 149,728, forward strand.
AGGACGGAGTTAGAGAAAGGCTCGTTCTATATTGGTTCATTGCCAATAAATCACATTCAAGTTCTCGCTTGGCAAAAAGAGAGAAACAAACTAAAAAATATATATCAAAAGATTATGATGTGAATAGAAATATTGATGTATTGATCTAATAAAAATAATATTGATGTCGATGAAAATTTTGGCGAATTTTTATAAAATAGATAGAAATCGTTATAATTGGCCAATGAAAATTTGGTTGAAACTTAATTAAACAATAATTAACCATTTTTAATTATAATTTATATAGAGTAAAATTCAATGTATATTGTATATATTTGTATTAACGTGATGTGATGAATTTCAAAAGGAAATGGAAAAGTAACTAAAAAAAATCAAATAATCTAAAATTGACTAATTTTTTATATTATGAATTATTTACTTATTTTCTCTTATTTTTTTGCCTTTGACTATCTGACCTCTAAACAGAGTTGCAACAATTTGAACAAATATGTCCCTGGACTACCTAGTCTAATACCATGTTAAATTGCTCATTTATCCAAAATCTTAAACTGATGTATGAAGGCAACTTTAATATTATACCATCTAATGATATTGCTTGACTTTACTTTCCCTCTTTACGTCTTCCACTGAATCATGAAGATGATCTACGATGATCTCTCTCACCCTATTTGAACCTTATCAAATCATCACAATAAATCAACAATTACAAATACAATAAGGGGGTAGTTGCAAATATAACAATCAAATTCAAAGTATTATGCAAATATAGCATAGTGCAAAACAAAAAGTGCAAATATAGCAAAATTTAGATTTTGCTTTCAAAGTTTGTGATAGATTTTATCAGTGATATTATATTTATAATTTTTAAAAAATATTACTATGCATTTAATTATTATTCATAAAATGTTATGTAATGTAATTACCTTATAATAAAATCTATAAGATTGAGTGGCGGCATACATCCATATCCATGACTAGTTGGATTCAAATATACCTTTATGAATTCCCAGTCTTAGGCCCAGACCACTCAGCCCATTTGGTTCCCTTGATTTAAACAAAGTGGAGAGTCGGCCGTTGAAGATTCGAAATTCGAAATTTGAAATTCTTGGAGCGTTGTAGCATCTCAGAGTCGGACCAGGTGGTTTGTCGTCGGTTAGCAGTGAGGAGGTAGAGGAAAAGCAACAGCCATGGAAGACGCTAGGATACAGGAATTGGACCCAGAAACTGAGTTCCTTTTCTCCAAGCGCAAGACTCAGAACGACTGGGAGCTCTTCAAAGAAAACGTCAGACCTCTGAAGAGGGGTCGCAATATCAGCATCTTGAACAATGCTCTCAAATCCCATACCGATAATCATGTCAAGAAATCCCTCCTTGAAGATCGAAGGTTTTCAGCTTTCTATCTCCCTTTTACGCCCATGGTACTCGTGGCCTTTTCTTTATCTGTTCTTCATTATTCTTTCAGGAAATTGATTGAGGCCATGGACGATTACAAAGGCGACGATCCCTTGCAACCATGGCTCGAGTGAGTGGCTGTCTAATTCATCTATTTTTCACGTATAACTTTCAGATCTTCGTTTGAACCTATAGATACAGAGAGTTCTCATTTTGAAAAGGACCGTTAACATTTATTCGTCTTCAATCTGGGTTTTTTTTTTAATTTTTTTTAATTTTTTTTATAATTATAGTTTTAACTACTACTTGCAAGATACCGATCCACGAACTGCTAACGAATATATTGGACACTCACCTCTCGAATTGCCTAACCTCTGATTTGCTAAACTAATTGAAACTTGCATCTCATTCTTGTTCGAGCTTTACATTCTGATTCCCTCGCGGTTTTTACAAACAAAACCTACTTGTTAAAGGTGTATTAAATGGGTTCAAGAAGCATATCCAGCTGGTGGTGATTTCTCCGGACTTGTTTTGATATACGAACATTGTGTACGGACATTTTGGCATTCAGATCGCTACAAGGAAGATCTCCGTTATTTGAAAGTGTGGCTGGAATATGTGAGCCTGATCCCCTTTTTTCTATTCTGTTCTACTACTACTGTTTCACTATTATATTAGAACTTGGGATCTTTGCTGATTGATAAGTAAATGCTGCAGGCTGAAAATTGTTTCGATGCTGAAGTCATATTTAATTTTCTGCATGCAAATGTAATTGGGACGACACATTCTGCATATTACATATCGTATGCTCTGCATTTGGAATCTAAGGCTAAAACAAAGGCTGCAAATGACATATTTAATCTTGGTATTTCAAGGTGAGTTTTGATTTAGTATCTTTGGCTTTTCTTATTGAATTGGTCCATAATTCTTTCTTGTTTTTCGACTGCCTAGATTAATCGATTCACTTAACCAATAATAAGTAAGCGTGTGTTTTGCTGATTGAGAAAAATGTGTTGAAAATGCTGAGCTCACTGCATCTTATTGCAGGTACGAACTGAAGTGAAGAAAAAAGAGGACTTTTTATAAGATGATAACGAACCTTTATATTACTAAAACTGCTTTTGATGCTTGGTTTGCCAACAGTTTATTTATGTTTGATTCATACTTTTGTGTGGTTAATTTAGTGGAAGAAGCGAGATTGTATGTTTCTATGATAGACTTGGCTCATTTGGTTTGAACACAACATAATATGAACAAGATAGAACATAGAAGTTAGTTGCCGTGCCCGCATGCTGCAGCAATGAATATTTCCTTCCTTTCTTCTTCCCCTCCAATTGTGCAATAATGGTTTTGATTCGAAAAAAATCAATATTGATGAACTGCTCTATTTTTGTTTGGAGATATTATGTCTTAGCTTGTATTTCTTCCTTTATAGAAATAGTAAACTCTCTTTATAATTTTCTTTAAAAAATTCCATTGCCATGCATTTTTTTTGGTACAGTTGTAATTTAACTCTTTTGATATGTAGGAATGCTCAGCCAATAGATAAATTGAAGGATGTTTATAGAATGTTTCTTACACGCTCAATGCAAAGACCAAAAGCAGCCGAAGTAAGCAAGTTTCTGGATGGAATTTAGCTCAATTCATTTTACCACTAACCGAACTTACATGTTGGATCATTATAAACAGATATATTTAACTATTTAGGTAAAATGTTCTTCTCGATTATTTGACTATTCGGTGTACCTGTTTTGTTTAGGAGTCGGTGGAAAAATGCTTACCAGTTCGTAGCTTTGGAACTGTACTTTCCAATCCCGAGAACCGTACGTTCAATTGCTTTTATTTGCATTTTAAAACTTTTCACTTTCTTAGGCATTCATCCGTTGCAGGGCCGCATACAATGGGCAATTTCCAGCCGTCCAGGAAAAATGTGAAAGCAGAAAGGTGAGTGCTCTTGCACTGAGAGATTTAGTGAGGGGCGTACAAACAGAAACAACATCAGAAGTTGCTTTGTTTTTAATATTTGATTTTTTTTTTTTTTGTTGGGAGGGGGGGGGGGGGGGGGG
>QLSR01000041.1:153361-170336 GCA_031780015.1 Citrullus colocynthis
GGGGGGGGGGGGGGGGGGTGAGGTTGTTGTCCTTTCAATATGCTATGATACATACCTTTTGATAATGTTGTTCATCGTATTTTGGGTTGTCTTGATTCTAAATTTCTTGATTGATGATGTTTTAAGCATTAATCTTGCTTCTTGTCGTTTCTCTCAATTTGACATTTATTGTAATTCAAATGATAGGCCATATCTAGCTCCACTTGATGTTTATGATGATTCAAAAATCGTGGTTACTTCACACCATGAGCCAGATGCGTCAAAGACATATTTGAAGTCTTGGACAATATTAGGGAGTCGAAGGGAGAGAAATAAAGAAAACAATGCGCTTCCTTCCAAATGGACTTCCCACAAGGTTTGACTATGACATCGACACATAAGATTTTATTAGGATTTGATACTTTTTAAGTTTATAAGGCCCTCAACGTTGCTGTTATCAGGTACCACAAAGGATTGGATCGAGGGTTGGGGGGGCAAATGTAAGTGCACCCTTAGAGGTGTTTGTGGACGAAGAATGTGAAGAGTAAGCTTACACGTTTTCTATTCACAACTAGTTAAGCAAGAGCCAAGAATTCATTAACTTCACATCAATTCCTTTTCTTTTCATAGGTTGGCGCATAAATTGGAACATGATGAAGCTGGGAAGTCTTCAACCACGCACCTGAGGCAGGTTGATGGACCTGATTATAAAAGGTGAGAAGTCATTACCACAATATTTCCAGTGCTCTCTTTTGCATGAGATTGATGTACGATTTGCAACCAACTTTGTTTTTCTTTTTCTTCTTTTAATGTTCAATAACAGGGAAACGGACTTGTTGAGGCAGAATCCATTGCGCAATTTCCCTTCTAACAGCTTTCGATGATCAAACAATTATTCAACTTTGTTTGTTGTAAATTGTAATATTTCGATTTGAATATTGTTTGTTCGGTCCACTGCTAAGAAATCATGTCCAAGTTCTCTATCTTGCTTTTGAATTTGTCAACGCCAACATTCATTGTCTACTGGTTCTAGTTTTGGGTTTTTGGTTGGTTCCTGAAAACAATGTTGTTTTCTTGGTAGTTGACTGAATACGGCTTTCAGTGTATCTTTAGTTGGAGTAATTTGAAGGAGGTAGATTCAGTGTGGACGATTGTTTTGTACAGATTGACGTTGGAAAGAAAAAAAAAAAATTATAGTTTCACCATACATTTCAACGGTTTTGAGTGCCAACCACATCGAATATATATTTTTACTTTAGTTGCAATTAGAACGACAACTACATTGGATCATTTTTCCTTTACTTGTGAGTTGTGAGCGTGAAAGGTCATCAAATGGTGTTTAAATTGAAGATTTTTGATATTTATTATATAAAGTAAGTAGAACCGTTGTTTTGATTATCATGGGGTGTTTAACTCACCAACATAAATTAATAAAAGTTACTAACCCCTGTGTAGCCTGCTCGCTTGAAATGTTGATGACTTAAGTTGGTTATTTCTTTTAGTATATTTGTGAAATGTTAGTAATGTAATATGCTAATTTCTTAAATATTTTCATTTTTAACAAACTCTCAATCCCTCAAATGTTTCTGATAACTCCACCTATTGGTAACCATCACTACTTCACTTTCGCAACATACTCGACTTCGACAACCACCTTCATGCAACCAACTTCACCGATCAACTTCGACAGCCGCTTTCGATGATAACTTCGACGAAGACTACCTCCAACAAAAATTCCAAGGAATACTACTTTTAATGATCATCTTAAAGCAACCAATTCAGATGATGAAAAAACTACATTTGACGACGACTCCAACGGATACCATCTCCAATAATCATTTCCATATGTATTGGTTTTTTTTTTTCTTTGAAAACTAGATGCATCAATTTCTTTTCATGTTTGAACATATGTCAAAGAGTATCCGTTAAAGTTAAGATTATCGATATTAACGTTGATGTTGATATCCGTAGATATCTCAAATTTTCAAATTTACAAATATATTGTAACATGGATATTTATTGAAAATTAATAAATTTTGTAATAAATTGTAGGAAGAGATTATTTAAATCACAAGCTAACATTTTAAGCGAGTTAAATAAAAATAAAAATAGCATGCCTGCTATGGTTGCTCAAATGCGAAAACATAACCACGCCCTTTCCGAAGCTCTTCGTTTATACGTATCTGGGATCCATTTCTCCAATTTAGGGTTTTTTTCCGCCCTTGTACTTTTCTTCTGTAAGCTGTAATAGAGGTATCGGTTCCATTTTTCCTTTTGATTTTTAATTTGAATACCACTTCTTCTCCGTCGAAACCCTTTCAATCAGGTCGAGAATTGTTGCTGAAATCTTTTTCATCTGATCTACAATGGCTGAACACTTGGCCTCAATATTTGGCACCGAGAAGGACCGTGTCAACTGCCCTTTCTATTTCAAGATCGGCGCCTGCCGTCATGGAGATCGCTGCTCTCGCCTTCACAACCGCCCTACTATTTCCCCCACTCTTCTCTTATCCAACATGTACCAGCGCCCCGACATGATCACCCCCGGGGTTGATGCTCAGGGCCAGCCCATAGATCCCCGAAAGATTCAGGAACACTTTGAGGATTTCTATGAAGACATTTACGAGGAACTTGGTAAGTTCGGCGAGATCGAGAGCCTTAATGTCTGTGATAATCTCGCAGACCACATGATTGGCAATGTCTACGTTCAGTTTAGGGAGGAGGACCAGGCTGCTGCCGCACTCCAAGCGTTGCAAGGACGGTTCTACTCTGGTCGACCCATTATCGCAGATTTTTCTCCTGTGACTGATTTCCGCGAAGCAACGTGCCGCCAGTACGAGGAGAATAATTGTAATCGAGGGGGATATTGCAATTTTATGCACGTAAAGATGATTGGGAAGGATTTGAGGAGGAAGCTGTTCGGTAGATACCGGGGATATAGGCGGAGCCGGAGCAGGAGTAGAAGTTCGAGTCCGCGGAACCGGAAAGAATACGATAGGCGTGAGAGGGATTACAGGGATCGTGACTATCGGGGAAAAGGACGGAGCAGGGAGCGTCAGGATAGGGATGGGGGAAGGAGAAGGCATGGTAGCCCTAGACGAAGCAGAAGCCCTGTCACTGCGAGAGAAGGTAGCGAAGAGCGGCGTGCCCGTATTGAACAGTGGAACCGAGAAAGGGAGGAGAAGCAGTGACGTCTTCATATTTTTCTATTTGGTAATTTACTAATTGTTCTGTGCTCTCTGTCATTGAATTATGTACCTTACTTACCACTTACACCACACTACTCCTGCCTGAATAGGAAGCAGAAATCTTTTTAGACAAGACGATGGATGTGATATCAAGTAGAGTAGCCTTTTGGTTATCTTTCTAGTTGATATTGTCGGATATGATCTCTCAAATATTTCTATCTCCGTTTCATAGCTCATTTCATATGCTTTAACTTGTGCTTCTTCTTCTGTTTATACTCTCCTGCTTGAGTTTCTGTCCCAGGCACAGGCAGGAACAAGATACGAAATACGTTGAGTGTGCTAGGCAAATTGACTAACTGTGTATGGCCTAGGCCTTGTTACTTTCACAACTAACTAGTCTATCAGAAAAACTTAAAGGGTTGTATATGGCAAATTCAAATGGCTTGGAATCTAGTGGAGTCAAATAATTATGGCCTTGGGGTTTGAAAGTACTAAATAAGAAATGGGGGAACACAGCTCCTCATTTGTTGTACTAAAAAGGTAACGGAGGAAGTAAAGCAGTGAGCTTAGCTTTTGTGAGTGAGGGAGAGGAAGATGACCGTGGCCGTGGAATGTGAAACGATCCTTCAACTACTTTTGGAGAGCTTACCAAGGATTCTAAGGGTTGTTTAGGACAAGGAATGAAGTTGTGGAGTCTAGAGAGTTGTAAACTCTCAGTAGTTGATAAGACATAAAATTGATGTGTTTTAGTAGTGGAACCCACGGTCTCCTTGGGCCAAACAAGAAGTGGAATTCACAACTACACGTTTCTCAACTACCTACTTTCCAACTCCTTGGCCCAAACACTTCCAGGAATGAGATTTTCAACTCGAGTGTGGATCTAGCCAATTCCCTGTGTCCAACAATAATGATAAAGAGCACCTTTGGTTGTTGACTGTTGCCCAGTCCTTTATATTATTACATTCGGTCATTTGTTACGTAAGACTTGTTAATTTTTGCGTTGTTTCATTCTTTTGTTCAAGGAGCTTATATTGATTTTGGTATTGACATGACTCTGCCTAATGCTGGTGGTTTATTTGCTGCTTATATCTGAATTTATTTCATCTGCGGGGTCCGATGGGTGGTTGGCTTGGCTGCAGATTAACTTGTAATTAGTTCAGGATAAGAATGTTTCTATCCAAAATATTTCTGGCAAGCCAATAAATTTCCACCGGACAGGGTCTTGTTGAAGTTTGAAGAGTTCAAAATTTTGATGAGGAAGTTGTAGTGTCTAGGGGTTAAATGGCACCAATCTTGTTAGCCTCCGTTCATTAGACCTCTTAAATTGTCAATTTTTATTCTCCAACTTCAGTCGTCAATTTCTTTTTCTACTTCTAATATGTATCTATTTATTAGTTTAATATTGTTATATTAGATATCTCACATTAGATCCTTTATATTCTGTATTATTTGAACACCAATTATATTTGGGTTGTCATCATTATTTCAAAAAGAAGTGTGATGGGCAATAATGTTCAAATTCTAAAAATATTACTTTATTGGATGAGAGAGAATGAATTTTTTATCTTTCAGACTTTCACTTCTATTATCGAAGATAATAATTAAATTTATTATCGTACATTTTACTCAATTGTTCTACTAATTTAAGAATGAAAAATTTGTACAAATTGCGTAAAAAATGTCAAATAACCTAGATTTTTTTAAAAAAAATGCTAAATGACCTTTTCCTGACGTTAAGTTTGAATGAAATTATCAAAACGAACTTGTGCATTCAAAAACTCACTCTTGCTCTCGGCACCGCAATTGGTCGCGTTAGAGTTGCTTGTGTGAACTTATTGTGCCAAAGAAGAAGAAGTTGGGAAAGAAAGACAAAGAAGAAAAGGGAGAAGAAGAAGATGATGCAGAAGAAAAAGTGAGAGGGAGGAAGACGACGACGGCTGGAAAAGAAGAGGAAAAAAAATTGAAGAACGACGATACTATAACTTCATGTGGTCATAACATTATCAGGGAGGAAGACGATGACGGCTGGAAAAGAAGAGGAAAAAAAATTGAAGAACGACGATACTATAACTTCATGTGGTCATAACATTATCAAAAAGTTATTTGATGTTTTCCTTACAAAATAGTCATTTGCCATTTTAGGCTTTTAAAATAGGTCTTTCAGGTAGTTATTTTAAAAAAAAAAAACCGGCAAGCCAAAGTTCTACTATGAAAAACGTAAATTATATATATCCAATTAATTAGAGGGGTAGTTTTTTGTTTTTATTTTACCCTTCTTAATTTTTATTATTTGAATTTAGTTTTTAATTTAAATAACATATTAATTATATTGTTAACTATGAATTATGATTATGGTCATTGCAGTTTTCAATATTTAGTTTGGTATTTTTTATATTTTTAATAATATAATTATTAGTGATTAATTCATAACAATAATTAATTACTCAATCAATTGTTTTTTGATAGCATTACTTACTTAAAAATTGAAATTAAACAAAAGATTATTCTCTTCCACTCTCCGAATTTTAAAAAGGCAGCCCAGGTGTAAAGGGTGAGACAGATGGACGATAGGCTGCCAGTAAGCGACGTTTTATTGGCTGAGTGATGCAGTACGCACACTAAGAATCCTGCGTGTCATGCAAACCAATTCTGAACCACACACGCGACAAGATCAAGCGTCAGATTTGGAGGAGGAGCAGTGTAACAAATCAACACCAGTTCCGCACCTTACCAATCTCTCGAGTCCGCTTTTCATTTCCTTCCTTGGTGCTTAAGTTGTAATAAACACGCGTTTTCTTCCTCGCCTTCGCTGCAGTTTCTCTTTCAATCTCATTTTAACAATTAACATCCCCTTCTTTTCTTCAACTTCCGAATTTCCCTCCCCCTCCCTCTGTATATACTCTTAAAAAATCCTCTTCTCCCTCACTTTTCCCGGTTTAATGGAGGAGGATCTCCATTTCTCCGAATACGACTTAATAGGGCAGATTGATTGGAACGACTTCTTTGATGAATTCCCGGACGTGGAGCTCCCTCTTATCGGGGATTCAACATCGCCCCACGGATCTCCTGATTCCTTTTCTTCCTGGATCAACCACCTCGAAAACGCTTTGTTGAATGACGATCAAGACAAGGGGGTTTCCCTTCCTACTCCTACCGATGATTGCTGCAATAGTTTTTTGGCTGACGTCCTCGTCGACTCTCATGGAGGAGCCTCTGTAATCGACCTCGATTCCAGTTCCCAGAAGGAGGATGGACATAAGGTTTCTCCCGCACCTACTGACGATTCCTGTGGTAGTTTTATGGCTGAAGTACTTGTAGATACTCACGGGAGCTCCTCTGGGGTTGATGCTGTAGTTGACGTTCTGTCCAACGCTTCCGATTGCGGTGACGACTCGAACAATTCCCAGAAGGAGAAGGTCGACGCAACAAACATCGACGATAGTGTAGGTGAAGATGTCGATGATTCGCTTTCTAAAAAGCGGAGAAGGTATTGCTACTGAATCTTTTATGAGTTGGCATTCTACTATTTTGATCAATTAGGAGGTTTCGCCATGTTAATTTATAGTCTCCTTAAACAATTGTAGTTTCTGCCATGAACATCTTTTTCTAGCTCTTCCATTTGTAGCGGTGTTGTATCTATTTGGTTTTCTTTTTTGCGATTAAGAATTACTTCCAATAAGTCACCATTTCCCCCAAATATTAATTGAAGTTTGAGGACCTTATATTTCATCTGGGGTTCTTAATTCGAAGTTGTCTTGTATCTTTGAAACACCAAACATACAAGAAGGACGATAGTAAATAATTAAGAAACCGAAGATCATTTTACTTCTGGGTATCAGCTGAGATAATATATGAATGCCGTTCGAAGGGATAACTGCAATTTATGAATTCGAATTTTTCAGGCAGCTGAGAAATAGGGATGCCGCAGTAAGATCTAGGGAGAGGAAAAAGATGTACGTAAAGGATCTAGAGATGAAGAGTAAATTTCTTGAAGGTGAATGCCGGAGATTGGGGCGTTTGCTCCAGTGTTACTGTGCTGAGAATCAAGCCTTACGGTTTAGTCTACAGATGGGAGGCGCTTCTGGTGCTTCACTGACCAAGCAGGAGTCTGCTGTGCTCTTGTTGGGTACGGTCTATCTCTTCCTTTGTGCCGTATCATTTTATATATGGCCAAATGAATTTTTGTCTACTGCTGGTAGTTTGCATGTCAACATAAGAGAAATAATTGAAATATTTAAATGGTAAAGTTACAGATATTTTCCGCATCCATGTTGTTATGGACCTTTATTGTCTTTAAAGAGTAAGTAGATGAAGAACATCTAAAGCTCCGTTTGTTTTTAAAAACGAGTTTATGGTTTGGAAAATTGGGCTAAAACTGTCCTAGTAGACAACAAACCGTGGTGTTCAGACATTATTTTAAAAGATTAAAAATGAAAAACCAAAGGTCTCCGAAAGAGACCTACGCGATTCTCCTTTCATTTTCTGTGTAGGTATGGTTTTGTTGGTTTTAATTAACATATATATACACACACATAGGCATACGTGATCCTATTTAAAAGGACCGCCCATGCATTGAAGAGTAGATTTGAATATTTAACATTTGCTGTCTTTTTATCCGACTATACTTCTCATCAATTGTATTCCTCCAGTCCTGATGAGAAGAAATTATATTTAGAGGCTGATACAATGTGGTGGGTGGTGTTGTGTACTGTTGTTGGGGGTAGAGTGAAAATAAAATTTTTACTAATAACACAAACTTATAGTGAAAGGGTTCAGAGGGTGGCTCCAAACCACCGCAACAAGTGAAAATTGTAAAGGAAAACGTTTGGGGTGTCAATTTTGAGTAAACTTGGCCAGTGACATATTATGGACCTGAGGAAGTATCCATGACTCTGCCTCGCCCTCTGTACATCAGGCTACCTATCTTAGTCTCTCTTGCTAACCTAACATATGCATGACTGTGTCTACTGCCTAGTGTTATATAATAGAATTCATAATTAAAATGAACTTGTAACTTTAATTCGGGAATTTTCAGTATTAGATTAGAAGATCTTTTGAGTTTTTGTGCTTCTCTATAATGACTACTTCGTCAAACGTTTGCATCAACAATTTATGTTTTCAAGTGTTATATAATTTTGTTCAAGGTAAAACTCATTTTCTCTCTCTCGCACTCCCTATTGGAGTTCCTCGTGTCAAATAGGGAAGATTTTGAAAGTTCACATATCTTTACAGTATACATTATTGCCAATGTTGCCTGACCAATCCAACTGCCAAATCAAGTGGGAGAACTTAAAACAACAAGGAAAGGAAAGTAATTTTATCATTTATTTTATTTTTATAGTTTTAAATAGGGAGTTATCTGAACTTGAACTTAGACCTCTGGAAAACAGATCAAACTGATCTATGCTCCATCCTATTCCGTCTTGCCTATTTATACCCATTCCGCCCTCATCAAGTTATCATCCTCTCCCATCCATCCACAACACATTACCCAATGACGTGTACCTAGCATGAATCTCACATTACACATCCCTAATAGATTTGTGCCTAAGATGAATCTGACACTTTCTTTCTAGTTTGGAATCTACAACAAAAGTAGAATAATCTGATCTTTTTGAGTTAACTAGTTTAAGTTAATATAGCATTGTCTTCCTTCCCTTTCACTATGAAGGTTTTAGAAGTTGTGATATACATTTAATTTTTCTCTTAAAATTCTGCTTTCGTGTTTGTGTTCGTGTTTGTGTTCTATCCTTCTTCCGCGTTCAATTTTCCTGAGGGACGGCCACTTACCTATTCTTTTAAAAAATGATGATAACTTGATCTGTTGGTTGATTGAGCAATAGTGTAGCTTGATAAGTCAAATGAGTGATGTAATAAATATTCGTTGTTGTCCTGCAGAATCCCTGCTGTTGGGTTCCCTGCTTTGGTTAGTGGGCACCGTTTACCTGTTCACCCTTCCTCAACTCACACAATCAACTCTGGAACCTGTTCCAAGAGTAACAATGGAGGTCGAAGGTCCAGGAAGCGCGCCTCTCAACGAGAATGAAAATAAGGACTCCAGATACTCATACTCATCGTTACAAACTAGGAGGTACAAAGCGGCTAGAACAAGGATGAAACCAAGTATGTTGGATGCGATGCTCGGTCCTAGTTTGGCTCTGATTTTGGTATAAATGTTGTAGGATTTAGAAGTGATAGTGTGGCCTTGAGGGTTAATCTGGATGGAGTCGATGGATATATTGGAGGGTATGAATAAACGAGAGAAAACACTATCGTAACTTGACTTGTGTTCTATTTTGATGGAAATAGATAGGCTTGGAATTATTATCTAAAGACAAACAAATGCGGAGAATGGATCGGATGTCGCATGTCTTCGGTGCTGAGTTTATGTTATCGAAAACCATGGTTATAAGGAACTGCTGCATCCGATCTTATCCTTTTTAACCTGTGCTTGGTTGTTTATAATTGTTCCCATAAGTTGAGAGTCGTCTAAAATTACGGTTTTTTGTGTCTTTTACGGAATATTAATATTTAATTCAACATTTATTTTAAATTGATTCTAAAATGAACTTTTTCCCGTTTGCAATTGGAAGAAAAGTGCAATTCGAAACAGCCGTTCATTTGCCCATCGTTTTACTTGTTTAAACAGGTGGCCAGGTGAGGAGTGTGGATACTTATTAATTATATTCTTTTTGTTGGAAAGGTAATTTGAGGAATGTTGAAGAAAAAAACTTCAAGACAGGTGGATTGTATTGGAATCAGTTTCAGTAAGATTGATTTAGCGAATTATAAAAAATACATTTGTACTTGTTTTAGAAGTATGTCAATTCTTTCAAAGGTTGCATAAAAAAGTGGACATGTTTAAATGTCTTGTTTTAAATTACCATTTTGTTCGGCCTAACTCCGATGATAATTGGTATTTTTAACTATCGTAAGCTATTATTAATTATAGTATCAATAAATAATGATAAATATGCTATAATGTTTAATATTGGTTACATAATGTATTATTTATAAGTCAAATTTTGTTTTCTACTTAAATACTGAAATTCAAAAGTCCATAATTATTAAAGGTAATATTGAAACGTGTAGAAAAGTTTTTTTTTTCTTTTTAAAAAATAAAAGTATTTTTTTGGGGGAAAAAAACAATTTAGGCGGAAGTAGAAGTATGAGGGATGGAGAGTTGGGCACTGTTAAGATGATGGGGAACTAGTTTTGGTGAGTCAGTGGGAGTTGATGTGGAAATGAAGGTCCAAATCTGATCCGTTGCACCCTTTGTTTTGTAGTGTATGGTTTTGATTTGGAGTGATGCGTTGTTGTATTGTGATTGAACATAATATTTGGTGCAATGGCATTCTGGTAATAAACGGCGGAAGCATGGGCATTATTTTGTTAGTGTAGACAGCACAGCGGAAGAAAGAAATAGAAATGTTGCAACCAAACAAGGGTAAATTTAAGTGAGAGTTGGTTGGTATCATCGCCAAACGCCAAGGCAAGCAAAGGGTGAGCCTGAAGCCTATAAAAGCTTTATTCCCAAGCAAAACCCTCAAACCTCAGCCCTTACAAGTTACAACCTTCCCTCCTCGCTCACTCTTCACTCTTCTCCTTCATCCTGCATCCTGCATCCGCCATGGACTCCGATTACGGCATTCCCCGTCAACTCTCCGATCTTCAGAAAATCCGCTCTCTCTACCAACCCGACCTCCCTCCTTGTCTCCAGGTTCTCTCTTCTTTTTCTTTCTTCCATTCTACTTCTCCCAAATGCCGCGCCACATCCTTTAGATCCCATCTCTTCCTCACCCTCCACCTACTTCTCAGATCTCCCACTTTCTATGCCTATTTTTAGTCTTTTCGTTTTTATTTTCCTCTGCCTTTCCTTGATTCCATTTTCAATTCCAATAAGATTTTTATGATACCTGCATTTTCATGCTAAATCTTTCCTGTTACCCAAACTGTTTTGCTTTTATTATTCAACAACTTGGTTTGGTTCACTTCATACAAGAACCAATTTGCCGTTATTCACTCTGATAGCTTCTCTTGTTTTCACCTCTCTTTCTGCTGATAACCGAAACTGCATGATTTCTTAGCTTAAGAACACTAAATTGACAATTGTGGTACTGTTTAAATGGAAGGGGACTAAACTAAATATTGAAATTGAAGACTTAAGTGAACATAACTATTTTGCCTACAGTTGTGCATTGTTCTATTTAGATGAGTGGCTTATATGTCTTCATTATATCGTTCTGCAGGGAACAGCGGTCAGGGTTGAATTTGGAGATGGCACTACAGCTGTGGATCCTGCTGATGCCCCCACCATTAGTCGGGCCTTTCCCCACACTTACGGTCAACCATTGGCTCACTTTCTCAGGGCAACTGCTAAAGTCCCCGATGCTCAAATTATTACTGTACATCCAGCCATCCGGTGTGTGCATTTAGTGATTCATTTCGTTACGTTCCGTAGCTAGAACTTCATATGTTATTCGGTTAACTATATGAATTTTCCCTCGTTCGTTTTACATCTTTTCTTTTACATGCACGTGTGTAGACATAGACGTGGTGAATGCATGATCATCTACGTTTCAATTGTGTTTTGAGGCTACAAAATAGATAATGTATGAAAAATTCCTCTCATTGGTTTGCTACCAACAGGGTGGGAATAGTTTTTTGTGGAAGGCAATCCCCTGGAGGCCATAACGTCATATGGGGGCTTCATAATGCTCTCAAAGTCCACAACCCAAATAGTATATTGTTTGGATTTCTTGGTAAGTTTTTCCTCTGGATACTGATATGTTTCTTAAATGTTTCCTTGATCATGCACTTCGATGATAGGCAATAGTCACGCAGTATGGCATGATGATGAGTTCTTCCAGAGAACTTTATTGGTGTTTGGGGATGTTTGCTCATACCACATCTATAATTATGTTTACTATCAAGTGATATATGAGACTGTTTTTGTTGTGATTTGTGTTATTATCATTTAAAGATGGGTAAATTGAGATAAGCTGTCATTTCGTTCAACAGGTGGCTCTGAAGGTTTGTTTTCCCAGAAAACTCTTGAGGTTACCGATGACATTCTTTCAACGTACAAAAATCAAGGTATGCAGGGGTTTGAATAATCTATTGCAGATATTTAGATATGCTATACTGTATAGAGATTCCTTATATCAGTAGTATTCATGCTGCTTAGGTGGTTATGATCTATTGGGACGGACCAAGGATCAAATTCGAACTAAAGAGCAGGTTAATGCTGCACTTAAGACATGCTTAGATTTGAAACTGGATGGTCTTGTCATAATTGGCGGTAAATTTCGTTCTCTGGCTCTGCTTAGCTGTTTTATTCACATGATTATTAAACAAGGATAATCTGGTATTTCTGAAGGAGTGACGTCCAACACTGATGCTGCTCAACTTGCCGAAACCTTTGCTGAAGCTAAATGCCCCACGAAGGTGATCTCCATTATTTCAGATGGCATACGCATTACTATTTATTTATTTATTTATTTATTATTATTATTATTATTATAATTGCAAATATAGTTCAAGTCATTAAATATATTTCAACACTTCATAGTTTAAATGCAGTTTTTAAGTTTTCCTGTCGTATTTCATCCTCGATGTGATTTTGCCTTCTTGCACGGAAGTGATCGAACTTTTACTGAACCATGCAGGTTGTAGGAGTTCCTGTTACTTTGAATGGCGATCTCAAGAATCAGTTTGTTGAAACAAATGTTGGTTTTGACACTATATGCAAGGTATAAGTTTATCTGATGTTTTCCAGATGGAACCATGGTTTTTGTATTTGCAGTATATTTGAATGATTGAGAAATATCTCATATTTCTTTCACATCTGTGGGTTATCACTGTTGCTTTATGCCTTTGATATTGTTGATTTAGCATCCTATGATCTTGTGTAAGAGACTCATTTCCCTGTTTCTTCATCATCAGGTCAATTCTCAGCTAATCAGCAATGTATGCACTGATGCCCTATCTGCAGAGAAGGTAAGAAAAGATGTCGTCAATATTCTATGATTACATGGATGTTGGCTGACATTATTTATCTTGTTCTTTGCTTTCTGTTTGCCTTCAATATGATAAAAAAAAAAAAAAAAATGAATCCCATGCTTTGTAAATTTGTTTGCTTCTGTTGAAAACTTCATGAAGAATCTTTACGTCTGCCTTGGTTCCCCCAGTATTACTATTTCATTCGACTCATGGGCCGGAAAGCATCCCATGTTGCTTTGGAGTGCACTCTTCAATCTCATCCAAATTTGGTTAGTTTTTCTTCCATGACATTATTTTATTTCCACTGAGTTGCTTCTTTGAAGGGCTTATGGTCATACATCGTCTGAACATTATTGGCTTTGCTCACTTGCAGGTTATTCTTGGTGAGGAGGTGGCTGCATCAAAGCTTACTCTTTTTGATTTGACGACACAGATATGTGATGCTGTTCAGGCTAGAGCACAACAAGGTCTCGTACAATTTATTTTGCTTCTAATCTCATATTTGGTAATAGTTTTTGGTTATCTGATCTTGTGTATTATGATCAGACAAATACCATGGGGTCATCTTACTGCCCGAAGGGCTCATTGAAAGTATTCCTGAAATCTATGCCCTTTTGAAGGTTCCTTTTCTCCCTTTCTTTTTTGGTTCATGAAAGCAGGACAGGACCCAAGTGGTCATAAGAAGTAGCGATTTGTTGCTTGAAATAATGAATTTTATTGCACTTTTCAGGAAATTCACAGTCTACTCAAGCAAGGAGTTCTGGTTGATAATATTTCTTCCCAACTCTCTCCTTGGGCATCAGCGCTATTTGAATTTCTGCCACCTTTCATCAGGAAGCAGGTTAATGTTTATCATCTAACCTTCAAAATTCATTGGGATCTCCAATTTTGTCCACTCTAAGTTGTGAGGACTTATTAATGTAATTTTATTGTTACAGTTGCTACTTCATCCTGAATCCGATGACTCTGCTCAGTTATCTCAGGTATTGTATCTCAGATACTTGTTTTAGATAAAAGATGTCCTCTGTAATAGATACATGATGTGTCCTTTGTTTTTAATTTTCTTTAGATTGAGACGGAGAAACTTTTGGCACATCTTGTGGAGGCTGAAATTAACAAGCGTCTGGTAATTCTACCTTTGGTTTTATAACGATGTTTTGTTTTTCTTTGGTGTAATTTTTTGTATTTACTTTAGTAACTTAACTCTGTGCATCCCCCGTGGAGATATTTACCTCGACTTGCCTTTTGGTCCGTCATCTTGAGAGAATGCTTTTTTGAGGAAGGGAAAAAATATGCTTATGGTTTTCATGCCGGACTCTGATGTTCAATATCAATTGGCTTTGCTACTAACTGTTTTCTTTTCTGTGCCTAGTTCCTTGAAATTATTTGATTGTTTTGTTCATTGCATTGTTAACAGAAAGAAGGGACTTACAAGGGGAAGAAATTCAATGCAATTTGCCACTTCTTTGGTTACCAGGCTCGGGGATCTTTACCTTCGAAATTTGATTGCGACTATGCCTACGTATGTGATAATTAACAGTTTTGAAGTCTGAAGCATTTTCTTCCCTTTAATATGAACTTTGGTGTAAAACATTTGAATGTTGCATTTAATTCCAGGTTCTTGGGCATGTTTGCTACCATATCTTAGCTGCTGGCTTGAACGGTTACATGGCTACTTTAACTAACCTGAAAAATCCTGTGAACAAATGGCGCTGTGGTGCTGCCCCGATTGCAGTTGGGTTTTCTTCCTTTCACATTGTTTATTCAGTTTAACCAACTCTACAATATTGTGGTTATTATTAGATTTTTGTTTCTTATTTATGCCATTTATGTCTGGTGATGCCAACTATATAATGGCTTCTGATGAAACACAGGCCATGATGACTGTGAAGCGTTGGGCTCAAAATCCTGGGGCGTTGTCCATTGGGAAACCTGCAATTCACCCAGCAACTGTGGATTTGAAAGGGAAAGCATACGAGTAAGAGTCCCTATCCTCCCCCCAACTGCCCACTTGCAACCAGTGAAAGAAGAATCCATTTGCTTTCATAATTCTAATGGTTTGACGATACCCTGTTACAGGTTATTGAGACAAAATGCGAGTCAGTTTCTTATGGACGATCTGTATAGAAACCCTGGACCTCTTCAGTTTGACGGTCCTGGTGCTGATGCTAAGCCCGTCTCCCTGTGCGTTGAGGACCAGGATTACATGGGCCGCATCAAGAAGCTACAGGAATACCTTGACAAGGTGCGGTTGACTTCCGTAGATTGTAGTTAAAATATTGGTGTCTTATCTAGTTGAACTTAATTGTGTTTGTGTCTTTTTCCCTTGTGGCTATTTCTGATAAAACCTGCTTCACCCATCACTTCAGGTCCGAACAATAGTAAAACCAGGGTGTTCGCAGGAGGTTCTTAAAGCAGCATTAAGCGTCATGGCATCCGTGACTGATGTTCTCTCGGTTATGTCTTCGAGTTCATTCAGCGGAAAAGCATCATTAGAAGGATAATAAACTCATTTTTATGTCGTATTCTTACCAGAGTTTGAGAATGCCTGTGTTTGGTGATTTTCTAAAACCTTGTCTACTTCAGCTAGCGGAATTGGGTTAGATGATCGATAAATGACTGATGAGTTTTCAATTTATGGCGTAACATTTTTAATGAATAAGTACCCTGCAGTTTTGGGAATCTGTAAAGCACTCTTTTTCCCTTTTACCAGTTGAGTTTGGGTTTTGTAATATCGAAGATGAACATTTTGCATCTTCCTTCTCCCCTGCGGCTTTGCATGGGGTTGTACTTTGTATCGGATTTTGCATATCCTTATCATCTCGTTTTTCATATTTAGTTGGTGTGGAACAGTGGCCCATTCATCTAGTTTGTTCCCCAATGTGCTAAGCCACATATTCACAAATATATATACACGCATATTGATGTTCAAAATTTTCTTTATCTGGTAATAAGGGGAAAACTATATATGGCAATAAACTAGGGGTGTTTGAAAAAACGAATCATTCGAAAAACTTGATCAATCCAATCTCACAATCTACTCCCACCACACAATGAAAATTTGTGAATTTAATTTTATAATTTTCTTTTAAAAATAATTCATTCTTCAATAGGCTCTAAAAATAATTTTAAAAGAATAAAATTCATAATATAAATTGAAATTGAGTTCTTTAACTTAAGTCAATACAGAAAATTAATTTTTTGTACATTAACATTTTACTTAGAGTAAGAATAAAAATTTAAATAAATGACCTAACTATTCCAAACCAAAACCAAATATTTCATGGTTAAGTTAGGTTCATTTTGAGTTAAAAGAAATTTATCATCCAAACAATTTGGTTAAGTTTAAAAAATACTTCCAACTCAACCCAATCTATGAACCCTCTCGATAAACAATTCATCTAAATTCGGCCTAGTTGTGTGGCTTACAATGCAATTGACGGTTAACGTTCCAGGGTAATGAGGCATGCGCTCTATTGTGATTGAAATTTCTTAAATAAGGGGGGAGATTAATAATCAACACGTTCTTACATTCATACTCTTCTTGTCTTCGACGGTAGGGATACAATCTTTATTGAATAAGAGATTTAGTTGATCAACAAAAAGCATGCTTTTCATTTGCTCTAATTGCTTAAATTCCTTCTCCATCTGCAAGTCTACCTCCTCGAAACGAACAAGCTTATCTACAATCTCTTTCATCTATTGGCAATATGTTCCAATATTAGCAAATAACGCAAACTTCTCGACTTACGACTATAACAGAGAATACCAAAAAAAAAAAAAAAAAAAAAAAAAAAAAAAAAAAA
>QLSR01000041.1:172698-227470 GCA_031780015.1 Citrullus colocynthis
ACCCCCCCCCCCCCCCCAACAAAAAAGAAAAAGAAAAGAAAACCTTTCAACAGAAACAAAGCTAATACCTTGCTCTCCTATATCCCTAGCGATAGCCCTGCCAATTTCCTCGTCTCCTCCAGAGTCCATATCAGAAAGTTCATTCACAGCAGCATGGGCAGCTGCTTCTGCAACCTCAACACCCACCAACGACGACAAAAAGGCAGCCTGAGAGCATAAATATGAATCACGTGATTATATCTCTATCCATATAGTGAATGAAAACCAGACAGTTCCAAACGACCAACAGGTCCACTACCAGTTTCAGTTGCGATAGATATTCTTGGAAAATTACTGCAGAGGATAGCTATATATGTAATGCAGAAGAATAGTATGCTAATAAAAGTCCAAGAAACCTGTAGTTGGGTTAACTTGTTAACTTGGATTATGGGTTTGTCCACGTTGGTTCATGATTCAAACTATGACTTGAGTAATTTGATTTGATTTGATTTTCTTTTCTTTTTTTAAGGAAATTAGTTCAAGACAAGACAAACTAACCCAAATTCGTTCTTTCTTTCCTTTGGGAGGAGCCAAATTCATTCATTAAAAGAGCATCTCCTTTTACTTGCAATTAAATGGATAAGCCTTTTTTAATCTCTCATTGATTAATAACCCAATCCAGCCCACAAAATGTTAAAAACCCCTATAAAAGGAAAAAGAAATCCAATAGAAGGCATCAAATTGATAGACAATTGTTTCACCTTTTCCACCACTCGTATGCAAATCAGACCTCTAATACACGCTTCCGTGAATAGGACACTTCCACAACACAATACAAGGTGTTGGTTGAATTATTAACAGGTAAGCAGCTAATGCAAGCTAAAGGAAAGGACTAAAACCAACACTAACCTGAGCCATTATGGGATTACTTGCATCTGCCAGTGGTGATAGACGGATTCTTTTACTAGGAAGAGATGTGCCAGCACTTTCCAATGTAAGATTGGCACTAGCATGATCCTTCGCCACAGTATATGTGTCAATATTTCCAGAATCTGGATAACCATGAAACTGCTCCCCTAAAGGAAGCTTCACAAAATGGGCGACACATTCCCTCTCAGTTCTGCCACCAACATGTTGTGCAACCTTTTTCCAGTCATCACCATAATGTGTCAGAGCTTCAAGAAGATGCAAAGTCTCCTTATCAGTCCAGTCTGTCCGTGTATCATCATTGATCTCAACACGTCGAAAATCTGAAGAAACAACACCAACTCGATAGTTTCCACGAACATAGCACCTTGCACAAAGTGTCAAATCAAACTGTACGAAATAGTGACCACTATATTAGTTCTAATATATGAAATTATACCAATTCAAAAGTACTAGTCTATCCAAGTTCCAAATTCATCAAGTCACCAAATTCAGTTAGGCATCCATCCACTAAAACCACAATATGTCAGCAACGGCCTCACAAAATTTAAGCAGGAAGATTAACAAAATGAACAGATAAAAACCCGAGTCTGAGGGCTTTTGACCGATTAAAGACCAGAAAAATCTTTACCTACATCGCTTTCTATAATACAACGATGGGAATGAAAATAGTAGATAATTGACATTGAAGACTAATTAAACAAATAAACCAATCCAGCTGCCTCGGACCCTAGTAAACTACGCCAAACTCCCTTTAAAAGATTGAAAGTTACAACTATATAATTTTTTCCTTTCTTAGTACAACAACGGGTAGATAGGAGATAAAACCTTTCACTATCTCCCACTTCCAATTCCAAAGAGAAAGATTATGTCAATTACCGATCAACTAACTCCAAAAAATCTTTAATACATACAAAGCAGTCGAATTGAAGACTCGATAATATTGAGAAGTTAGAACACGCTGAGGAAGAAACGAAACAAAAAACTAATTCGCGGAAACAAGAAAACAGATAGAGGAAACTTTAATACGTTCACGATGTAAGTAGATACGAACCTTATCGCAAGCAAAGCAAGCAATGCTACAGATAGACTTGCAACCGCTGCATACTCTCTTAGAAGCGTCTTTAGAAGCCGAGGAATCCGCGGAACTACCTCCAGGTTCACCCGTGTGCGAAGCGGACGCATTAGACTTGGAGTCCCGGTCCTCCCACTTGAGCGGTTTGCTCAGCGCGGACGGCGAGTAATTGATAAGACCCCACGCCTCGAGGAAATCGAAAACCCTACGAATGGATCCTACGTCGGCAACAAGCGTCTTTCGGATATCAGTAAAGGTAATCTTCTTGGAAGAACATTCTCTGAAATTCTTGACAATAGAATTGCGAAGGTACTTGTAAACCCTAGGGTTTTTAGAGGGCGACCGTGAATCAAAGAACTCCGGAAGGAACCGAACCTCGCATTCGTGAATGCCGTTCCAGGAGAACCATCCTGGGCGAGAAAAAATAACAAAACGAAGAGTTAGCATCTAAAAACAAGTAGCTGCGGGGTTGCAGTGAATGCAGGAAGAAGGAATACTTACTGGAGTAGCTGGGAAGATGAATTGGATCGGGAGAGGTGGATTGCGGGAGGTCCTCGGGGAGAGGGGTGGGAGTGGGGACGACGGAGGGGGTCTGACCGGAGTCGGAGGGAGGAGTCTCGATTTTAAGGGTAGGGGTCACAAGAGCAGGGGAGGGAGAGGGCGAAGGCGCAGGTTGTTTAGCAGAAGCATTCATGGTGGAAGGATCTTGGACCGGTGAATTAGCCGCCATGGATGTAACAACTAACAAGCTGTCCGAAGCTGAGAAAAGGAAATAGAGAAAGGAAGCTCCGGGGACCCGATCAGAATAACAAAATTAACCGTCGGTAAGCTCAGGCGAGGCGAGAAGCGATAAATCGGAGCAGCAGACGCCAGTCGGAGCCCAATATATGGAACTGGGCTGGGCTTTGCTTCCTTCAAGTCGTCCCACTCGAAGACTTCCATTAGATCCTACACACTCCCGCTATTATTTTTGGCTAACTTCCTACACTTTATACTTATTTCAAACGAGTCTCTTTAAAAACTTTCAAAATAAAATAAATTTTTTACTGTTAAAAAATTTGCACTAATATCTTTAACCTTTAATTTTAAATTTTTTGAATTGTGAATTTTGATTTCAAGAACAACTAGTAAAAGGAGAAAAAAAAGAAAATGTGCGCATTACCAAATTTGTAACGATGAATACTTTATTGATCTATTTTGCAATTCAAATTGATCTATTTATTGTGGTTTGTTAAGGTTATCATTATCAAAGATGTCATTCCTTTGAAAAACAAATTATAGTAAACAACCATCTAATTGTTGTTGAGGGTTGCCACAAGCAGCGTTCACAATCCACGAGCGGACCCAAGCCAATGAAAATTAGGAGGCGACATTGGGAAACATAAGCCCTAAAAGGAAATAGTGAGAGCTTTGGGTTTTGGGCTAACCAGTCGAGCTGGAAAATTTATACAAATTGAAAAATAATTGTGTCAAAACTCATGTCTACCGCTCTGCACCCATCTTGGCGCTACACATAACTACACGTGAGTGTTGAAGAAATGACACTATAAATACCCACATTCAGCAACCCCTAAGGGGAAGAAGTAACTAATCTCCAAAAGAGTGCCCTGAGCACTTTATAAGTTTAGTTGAACTATACACTCTTTATACTAACTTATGCATCAAACTATGGTAGACTTGATACTACATCAGTGTGAATAACTCTCACGTAGGTCAACTTGGAGAATGAGACCAAATCAAAGAAGTGAGTCGGCAAGAAAGCCCATAAAGGGCTCGTGCCGATGACGAACAAGTGAGTTTCCAGCACCAACAATTGTTTTTCAATTTTCTTTCCTTCCCTCATTTTATTCTATTTATAAATAAATATATAAATAAACTTTGGAAGAGCATTTGTTCCAGATTTTTTTTTTTTTTTGCTGTTTATTTGGCTTTAGACATGGTAGAATCCAGGGTTGTTTTCAAATATAAGACAATAAACTAAAATATTTACCAATATAGCAAAATTTTATTATCTATTTGTGATAAATCACGATAAACTACTATTTGTATCTATCTATCTATCTATCGTCGTCCATTGCATATAGATTGTGATATTTTGCTACCACTTATAAATATTTTTAGCAGTTTTGTTATTTAAAATAATTTTCCTAAAATCCAACTTACGTGTCCAAATATTTGACAACTTCACTCTCATTCACGATGTATGCTTCTGCCAGTTATGTTTGGACGCTTCACATAAACCCAACGACTAGTCTAGAAACATCGATCCAAGTGACCGATTTTCACAAAAGGGGAAATTTGTACCGATGATCCGACTGAGTGTCGATATTGGGAATTGAGAAATGAGAACGAGAGTTGAGAGAGGAACTTGTGGGGCGCCTTTAGACAACGATCTTGAGGGCGATTCGGTAAATTCACATGATGCTGATGCCAACAAAAGGACATTTTTCATTAAAAATCTGTGAGGGCCAAATTTCATTTAGGCCCTTCAATATGGGTTATCCGTACAAATTTTCCTCACAAAAGCCATTAGCCAACTCCATGCCCACCTCAGGATCACTTGACTAGTAGTGCTCTATACTTGAGGGTTGTTCAGGCTGGTTGATCACGAGAAGGAATATGTGGAATGAATCCATATATAAATGATTTGATTCCAAATCCTAATTTATTCAAGATCTAGAAAACGACGTTCAATATTTTATTTAATACGTGGGAGAAGAAAGAAAAGATAAAGAAAGATAAAGAAAAAAAGAATGGGAGGAGGGTACAGAGAATGAGAACTAAAAAAAAAAAAAAAAAAAAAAAACTTTATGGTCATGGATGACCATTAAAGATGAAGGAGAAAGATGAGTAAAGAGATGAGGAATAAGGAGGCAATGACTAGGTGCAACCGTCAACCTAAATTATTTGGCCAATTTGGCCTGTCAGAGTTATTCAAAATTGTTGTTTTCGTGGCTTTCTCGTTTTTCATCTTGATGTCCAATTGTATTTCAAATGTGCAAATTTTTTGTAGCGTCTTCGGCTTGGACTCTTTAACCTTAAACGAAGGTTTGAATTTTATTGTGTAAAGTAAAAGATAGAAAGAGGAAAGAAATAAACTTATCTTAAACTTCATGAGCATAATTGAGATTTGAAACCTACTCCTTATAATAGATGTACTATTACTTTACTAGGCATGACTATAATAGATGTACTATTATTTTACTAGGCGTGATTACGTCCTTAATTTTGACAAATATTTTACAAGATAGTTATTATGAAACAAATTAATCCTAAAATATAACTTAGACGGTTTATAAAATCCGGAGCAGGAGCAAGGAAATCAAAAGCTTTAACATACAACTTAGGATGTGTTTAGATTGACTTTAAGTGTTTAAATAAGTATTTATAAGTACAAAAAAAAAGTGCTTATAAATCCAAGAGGTCTATCAAAATGGACCCTTATTTGTTGGAACTGTTGGTTCGGGTTTTCTTTAAACATAAAATTAAGATCTTCCCATCTTCTCATTCTTTCAAAAAAAAAAAAAAAAAAATTTAGGAAAAAAGCAGATGAATACTAAGAATATTGAATACATAGTTCATATTTTAGTGATTTAGGAAAAAGGTTGTGGATTGCAGTTTTGATTGTATCAGTTCAGTAACACGCAACAACAAAGTGAAAACAGAGTTTCAGATGGCTATAAACAAGACAATGGCGCAACCAAGTGATGAGGCCAAAAGAGAGTAATTGGTGACTTCACTCCAACATGCCGGCGTCTTTGAAACTCTGGACAGCATCCACAAGCGTGTCCTCTAACGCCCGATACTTCCAACCCAATCTTTGCAGCTTCTCTGAGCTCAGACTTACCGACTCCGCCTTCCCTTCAAGCAACCTGCCAGTGCCATACCCGTTTTCATTATGGAACCACATTTAGTTTTTAACTCACATAACAAACCATACTACTTTCACAAGCTTACTTCTTTGGATAGCTATAATCAGGGTACTTCCTCTTCAATGCATCCACCAGCTCCCTTGTCTCAATTGTATGCGCGGTACAGATATACCTTCCTTCTGCCTCCCCCTTCTCATATAAAAGAACTAGCGCCTCTGCTACATCTCGTACATCTACTAACATCCGTAGTCTGTTTTCCATCGACTCACATCCTTCTGCAAAAGGTCCTTCCATATATTATAAAGAATATAAACTAGGTTGTTGCACAATCACAATTCTCTTTACTTTTCATTGCAACGATCAAGTTTGTATTTTCATACAACATTGCAGATAATGCCTACTAGTGATAATGTCACCAGAACTGGCACTGTCCATGAATCTTTTATCCCTTGCCCCACAATTTGTAATATTTTCTTTGCTCGAAGATGACTTGCTGAAATGAAGACGTGATATCAAATGCATATTCAGCTCACACATGTAAGTGTCACAAAATATTACCTTTTAGAATTTTGAGAAGGACCAAGCTGCTGGCGTTGACTGTTGCCTGCAAAACCGGCCCGATAACGAGAGTAGGACACATAGTCACAACGTCGAGCCCACATCTTCTCCCAAACTCCAAGGCTTCACTTTCAGCTTTTGTTTTTGCCAGAAAATACCAGTTCTGGTACAATTTTGAGAAATAATGATGAATATAGATAGGCAAACAAAATCATAGTATAACCTACACACCCAACATTTTAAACCATAAATGTGCTTCTCTGTTTAAGTACCTTAGTAGCTCTGCAGTGCTCCATATCGGACCAACAATTTTCATCCATTACTCGACCTTGAGGCCAACTGGGATTGAAAAACACTGCAGCGGCTGAGGATACTACAACTACTCGCTTAATTTTTGCTTCGACACAAGCTTCAAGCACATTATGTGTGCCCTTTACAGCAGGTTCAATCACTTCTGTCTGAAAGTAATATTAACAAAAATATGACACAAAGAGCAGTGCACTCCATAAACAACATAATTGAAGTGAGTTGTCAAAATCAATCTTGACGGTTAGTCTCACCTTAGCTAATATTGAGTTGTGATGTTCAAATTCCAGCAGTTTTCCTCTTTAGCTAATATTGATATTTTATTCCAGTTCATAACAGGGTCGTAATCAAGAGGAAAGACAAAGTTTATAATTACCAGACAATAGCTGCTTTTTAGCAGAATCAGGATTTAAAGGAACAATAGGGCCATTCATATGCCTCCTAGTGGTGTTTGGTAGACTGTTGAGAAGACTGCTACTAGAATTTTTTTAAAAAACTTATCCTTTATGATTCTAGTAAAGTGTGCTTGTTTGCCCCTCCCTCTAGTAAAATGGACAGGCAACATGGAAAATTTATCCTTTTCATCAATGAGATGTTTCATATCTAAATATACATCTTTTAAGAGCTTTTCCTAAATGAACCACTACAGATTGATTGCTCCTGCTCTCCTAGATGTATTATTGTTGAGGAGAAGAAAAAGAAAAGTCATGATGAGGCATTTATACCTCGGGGTTTGATGAAGTTGTGGAAGGAACTGGACAGGCAACATGGAAAACTCCATCACATCCTGCAATCGCTGAACGCAGAGACTCGTAGTTCAGCAAATCAGCCTTAAACAGTTCCAAATTCTTGGTCACTTTCTCAAGTTTTCTCAAGTGATCATACTTAGCATCGCCTGCACATTATTTTAAGAAATCTCATTCAATCAAGCAAATAAAATTCTACTTACAATAGAACTGAGGAAAAAGCTTCAGTTAAAGAGAGCTCTTTCAATCAATACCATGCATCAGAAAACTATTCACATTGACCTCTTTCAAATTTAGGAATCTTTAGTCATGATCCAGCTATTCAAAATGATTGGCATTCTTCTTGTTCCTCACATTACATAATTGCAAACCTAGTTACTACTTACTCGTTAACATCAATAGATGAAAAAGAATAACATGCCCCCCTTTTCCCTTAGCTTCCAATTCCATCCCCAATATCTCTTGTTAATGACAAGCAGCCGACAGGAAAACCCTTCACCCAAACAGCCAAACTAGACTCCATAATGAAGTTCACAAACTCATCATTCAAATAATGACAACAGCAAAGGGCTCAGCTCACTGTAAGTGGAAATTAACAATTTCCATGGTCTAAGCCCAAGTATGATCTCACAAACAAATGTCCTTGTAAAACAACGAAGAAACCTTCGTCCATGCTATGTAACCCTGTAGAAGAACTCGAACATCGGATTTCTCAAAGAACACGCTAATAACACGAAAATTAAGAGCCTATTTGAATTGACTTTCGATGAAAGCAGGGGAGTCTAAAAATATGGATTGAATGCATTTGGAAACAGATGGGGCATAAGGAATTAGTTCAAAACGTGAATCCAGAACCAGAAGGCAACAAAATCGAATGGAAATAATAAGAAAAAGAGAGCGAGGAGAGAGTAATTACTAGGCTCCCTGACAGTTCCGTGAACAATATAATCCCTGGATAGCAGAAGCTTGACGACCCACGAACCAATAAACCCTCCAGCCCCTGTAACACAAACTTTGCCCTTCATCGCCATCGTCGCCATTGCCCACACACCCACTACCAAACCAATACCACTTCCGCAATTGCTTGTATTCCTTAAATACGTCTCTTCCTCTTTTTACCCAAAACAATTTTAATAATTCTATTCGGTTTGGCTTTTTCTTGTTAGCTGAACGAAGGGATTCAGTATAAATATATATATATTTTTTCTTGGAAATTGTATAAAATGTTTGGCAACGAAATTCCTGCAATCTCCACCGCAAAGTAGAAGATATTTGGTGTGGCTTTACACGGATACATCCCCCAGTACACAGTTGTTTGAGTTTCACAGCCATGAAATCGAAAGAGAAAGACCTTATCATTTGTTAGAAATAATGGATTATTTCACCTTTATCTAGTAAAAAACGAAGTAAACGTTCTTTCTCCTCTCTTCGACTTTATTTATTAATGGACTCTCTTTGTTTTTCTAGTTTGAAGAGATACTTGTGAATACATGTTGAAATATAATAGGTAGGGTAATGAGGTAATTGAATTTAAAAAATGTCAATGAGACTCTAAACTTCAAATTCTATATTTAATAAATATTTAAATTCTATCTAATGGCAAGGTGTTTGTAGAAACCAACTATTTAGAGGTGGTGAATCTTATTAACAACTAATCAATCGACTTCAATTGAGTGATTTTTATTCGATCAAAGTCCGAATGTGTTTACTCATTATTTGGCTCACAAAACTACGTGGAAGACTTAGTTTGGTCTTTTTCCCTATCCCTTATCTGAAGGGGTTTCAAATTTTGGTGTCTACCATATTTATTTTGGGCCGAACAAGTTGAGATGGGCCTAAAAAGTCCAATACTCAAGGTGGGGATGGAGGAGTGGATTTGTAGTCATTCAAGAAAGGAGGCTGGGGGTCTCTTCCGGGATCGGACGGAACGGCGGGGTTGGAGCCTCAGCTGCCAACGCAACGTTTCAAAGACCGGAAAATAACCACTTCAATCTGACTCCACTACGCAATCCCAAGAAACGGAATTAGGGTTTTCCACTGCTCTTTCCTCCCCGTCCTCCTTAACCTGGTTAGCTTTTCTAAATTCATACTTTTTCCAGATTGCTCGCGTTCCTTTTTTCCACTTGTTTAAGCCACTGTCACAATCTTTTCCCCCATAAATTCCCTGTTGGATTTGAATCAGGTCCATCGTAGATTCAGTCACGCATCAATACGTCGCAGTAGAAACATTCAAACGGTGAACGGAGGCCATTTAGATATAGTAGTTTCGAAGCCTTAGCGTCGCCCCGATTAATCACTAATTGGGGCTATTCAGCACTTGCCTTTCAGTTTCCAATTGTGTTTTTTTCCCCCTTTGATTTGGAAGCTTTGTAGCAGCAAGCAATGGAGGAGGGGAGAAGCAAATCTAGAAGAGACGATTTAGATGACCCAAAGAAGAGTCATCGGGACCGCGATAGGGAAAGGGATAAAGAGAGAAACGGAGATAGAGGCAGAGACAAGGACAAGAGAGATCGGGAGAGTCGACGTTCTGAGAGGGAAAAGAGTGTCGATTCTGAAGAGCAGCAGTATGAGAGGGAGAAGGAAAAACTTAAAAGGGACAAGGATAAAACACGGAGTCGGGATGATGAAAGAGATAGAGCAAGGGATAGGAGGAAGGATAGAGACAAGGAAAGGGACAGGGACAAAGAAGATAGGGCGAGGGAGAAAACCAGGGACAAGGAGAAGGAGAGAGAAAAGGAGAAGAGGGAAAGGGCAAGAGAGAAAGAAAGAGAGAAGAGAGAACGCATCAAAGACGATCGTGAGAGGGATAGAGAGAGAGAGAGGGAGAGGAGAGAACGTGAGAGAGATAGGGAAAAGGAAAGAGACAAAGATAGAAGGAAGCGACGGGAAGTTGTTAGCGACTATAGTGATGAAGACTCTACGGACCATGGTAGGAAGCGGCGTAGGAGAGATGATGATGACCATAGAGCTCACGAAAGTAATAGCAGGATGAATAAGCAGAGAGATCACATTGAAGAGAGTCCACGAGAAAAGAGTGAAGAAGATGCATCTGATAAGAATGAAACAAAACCAACTCGTGAAGAGGAGCTGGAAAATGAACAGAGGAGGTTGGATGAAGAAATGGAAAAACGAAGGCGAAGAGTTCAGGAGTGGCAAAAGTCACGAAGGTTGAAAGAAGAAGCTGATGGAGACAAGCAGGGTGAACCAAATGCTGATGAACCAAAATCTGGCAAGACATGGACCCTTGAAGGTGAATCTGATGATGAGTACGAAAATGCCAGGCCCACTGAAACGGATATGGACGTGGATGAAAATCCTAAGCCGCTTGTAGATGGTGAACAGGTTGAAGTGGACTTCAACAATGGCGATGAAGCAGCTGCACCTCCACCACAAGATAGCATTAATGGCGATGCAGGTGATGATGAAATTGATCCTCTGGATGCTTTCATGAACTCCATGGTGTTGCCTGAAGTGGAGAAGCTAAACAAAGTTGAGACCCCCACAGTTAATGATGATAAAATTGCCGAGTTGAAGAACAGAGACAAACCAAGTGATCAGAGTGGTGGTAAACCCCAAAGAAGAATTTCAAATAAATCAATGGGTAGAATAATTCCTGGTGAAGATTCTGACACAGACTATGGAGATCTTGAGAATGATGCAGATACTTTAGAAGATGAAGATGACGACGAATTCATGAAAAGGGTGAAGAAGACAAAGGCTGAGAAGCTCTCTATCGTTGACCATTCAAAGATGGATTATCAACCTTTCCGAAAAAACTTCTATATTGAAGTGAAGGAGATATCGAGGATGACATCAGAAGAAGTTGCTGCTTATCGGAAGCAATTGGAACTGAAGATACATGGAAAAGATGTTCCGAAGCCTGTTAAAACCTGGCATCAAACTGGACTTACGAGTAAAATCTTAGAAATGATTAAAAAACTTAACTATGAGAAACCAATGCCAATACAAGCTCAAGCATTGCCAATAGTCATGAGTGGTCGAGATTGCATCGGTATTGCCAAAACTGGATCTGGAAAAACTCTTGCATTTGTGCTTCCAATGCTGAGGCATATCAAGGATCAATCACCTGTTGTACCCGGTGACGGTCCTATTGGGCTTATAATGGCTCCTACCAGAGAGTTGGTCCAGCAGATCCACAGTGATATAAAGAAATTTTCAAAGGTTCTGGCTCTAAGGTGTGTGCCTGTATATGGAGGTTCTGGTGTTGCCCAGCAAATAAGCGAGCTTAAGCGTGGGGCTGAAATAGTAGTTTGTACTCCAGGAAGGATGATTGATATACTCTGCACTAGTGCCGGGAAAATAACAAATCTGCGGAGAGTTACATATTTGGTTATGGATGAAGCTGATAGGATGTTTGACATGGGTTTTGAACCTCAGATTACTCGAATTGTTCAGAATATTCGACCAGACCGTCAAACTGTACTATTTTCTGCAACTTTTCCTCGTCAGGTTGAAATTTTGGCTCGCAAAGTGTTGAACAAACCTGTTGAAATACAGGTTGGTGGGAGGAGTGTTGTGAATAAGGACATAACACAGTTGGTTGAAGTGAGGCCCGAAAATGAGAGGTTTTTGAGACTGTTAGAGCTGCTGGGAGAATGGTATGAGAAAGGCAAGATTCTAATTTTTGTCCACTCACAGGAGAAATGTGATGCCCTCTTTAGGGATCTCCTCAAGCATGGTTACCCTTGTCTCTCACTCCATGGAGCAAAGGATCAGACTGATCGTGAGTCTACCATATCAGATTTCAAAAGCAATGTGTGCAACTTGTTAATTGCAACTAGTATTGCTGCCAGGGGTTTAGATGTCAAGGAGCTGGAGCTAGTGATCAATTTTGATGTCCCAAACCACTATGAAGATTATGTGCATCGTGTTGGTCGCACAGGCCGAGCTGGTCGTAAAGGGTGTGCCATCACATTTATTGCTGAGGAAGATTCAAGATATGCCCCAGATCTGGTGAAAGCATTGGAACTCTCCGAGCAGGTTGTTCCTAATGACCTGAGAGCTCTCGCTGATAGTTTCATAGCAAAGGTGAATCAGGGACTAGAGCAGGCCCATGGAACTGGCTATGGTGGCAGTGGTTTCAAATTTAATGAGGAGGAAGATGAAGTGAGGAGGGCAGCGAAGAAAGCGCAAGCTAAAGAATATGGTTTTGAGGAGGACAAATCAGATTCAGAAGATGAAGATGATGGTGTCCGGAAAGCAGGTGGTGATATCTCCCAGCAGGCAGCTTTAGCCCAGATAGCTGCTATAGCAGCTGCCACTAAAGTCAGTGCAGCTTCAATCACAACTCCCAGCTCTGCTGCTCAGCTACTTCCAAATGGCGGATTACCTGTTTCTCTCCCTGGTGTTCTTGGGCTCACAATTCCAGGAACAATGGCAGTTATTCCGGGTGCAACATTGCCTGCAGTTACTAATGATGGGGCCGCTGCAAGGGCAGCATTAGCAGCTGCAATGAACTTGCAACACAACCTAGCCAAGATTCAAGCTAGCGCAATACCTGAACACTATGAAGCAGAATTGGAAATTAACGATTTCCCACAGAATGCTCGATGGAAGGTAACCCATAAGGAGACCTTAGGCCCAATTTCAGAGTGGACTGGAGCTGCTATTACTACTAGGGGACAGTTCTTTCCACCTGGCAAAATTGCTGGACCTGGAGAGCGCAAGCTTTACTTGTTCATTGAAGGTCCTACTGAACAATCTGTTAAGAGAGCTAAAGCTGAATTAAAACGTGTCCTTGAGGATATTACAAACCAAACATTGTCACTTCCCGGTGGATCACAACCAGGCAGATACTCGGTTGTTTAAGTGTGAGAACTTAATCTTTACTTTGACGGCATGGTTTACTTGAATCCTTCTGCTGCTGGAATATGCACGTTTCACGTGCTTTTCCTCCATTTCTTTGTTTCTATTTTCAAATTGAGAAACAAAAGAATCTATTAGTTGAGACAGGAGCATAGTATTCTCAGGATTTCTAATTCTTCTTAGCCTTCTAATATCTTGTAGAATTTTGGACTAGATGTAAGATATCATTACTATATATACATATTATTTCAATGTTCTCCTCTTTTGATTTTTGTTCTGTTTTTCTTTTCCTATGGTGCGAGGGATGTTATATACCTAGATCGCATGTTCAATATTGTCTCTCCGCTATTACCTTGCAATAGTGGCTATCAGATGGCAAATATGGTGCACCACCCTTTGCGTTAGTGTTCCAGACATCCTTGCTCAATTTGATCAATGCTCCAGCGGGGCAACTCTACACTTGCTATTGTTGCCATGTTTCATCAATTAGAGTCTTTTACCCTTCTTTTGAGGTTATTTGAATTTTATTTTTCCTTTTTCCAGGTTTGATTGAGAATGCTGCGGTCAATTGTTTTTCTTCCGTGACCCTCGTGGTGTTCTGATTTTCAGCTGGAATGTTGAAAGTCCTCAAGTTAATGCCCTCAAGTTAGAAGGTCACGGTTTGTCATATCTGGTTTATGAAATACATATATTGTATTTTTTATCCCCCATACAGATATTGCATTTCATATATGAAGATTTCATATGTGAAATATTTACGGTAATCAGAATGTTGCCTTTTATCTGATTCTTAGATTTTAGACGTTTCTACCAATTTACTGTGCTTCCCGAGAATCTGTAGCCTGATTGTGATAGATGAACTTTGCGTATGTTATGGGATCCTATCATCTGTTGAAATTGTTGTCACTCCTTTCCGTTCTGTTTGTTAACATTTTCTATGTTAGGAACGGTATTGTTTTGTTTGGAATACTCAGAGAAGAAAAAATAATTGGTGAGCTTTGAGAACCGTAGTTCTTCCTTTACTTTATGCTGAACTACCTAGAGAATGGGGAAATAAGAATGATTGAGCGCAAATTTTGTCAACCACAGGCGTCCACCATTTTGCATTGCAGGGTTTTGAAATCTGGGGGAAGTATGATATGGCATAGCAGAGCTTGGAGTGAAGAAATTAAAACGAAGGTGGTGGGGGAGGTCTCCCAGAGGAGAGGAGTCAGAGAAGATGTTCCTTATCCGTCAGTTAGCAGCTGGGGAGTCCCATTGGTTTTATTTAGAATAAGATTGGTTTGGTTGTTTCCAATTCCATTATGAGATAATGGTTCGTCTTGTAGGCTTCTTATGTAGCGAAGCCAGGTGTTTTGAACTTTGTGAGCTCTTCACATCGTTCGTTCTTCATGGAGGAAGCTTGCGTCTGGGAATGATGTTATTCTTCATTCATCTGGGTAAGGTATCCATCCGCTGTTCCAACTTTCTTATGTTACCTTTGTTTGTCACATCGTTGTTCTTTGTGTTTATACTTCCAAACTTCTACCAAACAATAACATCTATTGAAAGGTTGTGTAATTTTAAGGGCCCTTTGTTTTTGATAGTTTTAAAGTAAGTCATTGATCACGTCAGTGCTTACATAGGGTCAACAAGATAATCAATTGAATTTTTAGCTGCTAAAAGTTTTTAGATTTATTCTATTTTTTTTTTCCGTGTACTTTTAAGATTGTTAACTTCTAGTCATATCTTCTTATTATTATTGTTATTTTTTAAATAATGAAAGTTATTATTTTTGTTTTACCTATATTTATTAAGATTAACTTCATATTAAGTAAGAGCTAATTTTAAGATAGAAAAATATTAATTTATACTTGTATCAATCAAAATTCTGAACAAATTGTATGGATTATCACTCTTAATGACGCTTTGTTTGAGAAAACATAATGCATTTTTTTAAAATAAAAAACTGAAGTATTTAATCCTTACCAAGTGAATCAATCGTGAGGATTTTCTTGAGAACTGTCCATGCATCCACCTAATGGTAAGGAAGAATGTAAATGAATTAATTTATGGCAATTTAGAAGTTTCATATGGTTGTTTGGGATGTGAAAGAGGGGGTTAATTATGTAAGTTTAGGGTTTAAATTAAATTTATTTGAAAATAGGGGTAAAATTGAATGAGATATGATGGAGACTTTAGGAGGGTATATTAATAATGTTTTGTTAATTGATTGGTACTACTTTCAAGGCTGTGGATACTGCGCTTGGATCATGGAGCTGATAGGGGCGAATCTTTTTCAAAATTCCCAAGCTTGGAAATTGTTCCTTCCAATTAAAATTACTTTATGCTCTAGAAAAAAAAGTACAATGTTCTCATTTAACAAAATATCTTAAAGAAAAGTTTCGAACAAAATGATGGAATGTTGTAGAGTTGATTACAACCATGTCAATCTCATGTTATGTTTTGTTTTTCTTTTTTATTTTACTTTGTATATTAGGACTCAAGGACTCTTATTTTTTTACTTTTTCTTTTCAGCAAACTTCTAAACTATTTTTCTAATTATATTAATTTGGGTTTTTTTTTTCCCTTTTTGTCGTTCTAAAGAAGATTTAAACATCTTAAACTAATTTTTTTTTATTTTATTTTTTTATCCTTTCTCAATTTTGAATAAAGGGTTATATTTAAGGGTATTATGGGATAATTCTACTCAAATTCATTTGAAAATGCTAACTCCGATGAACATTAGCTACCTTTTTATAGTTGAGTATTAAGCTAATTATTATTGTAATTTCAAAGTGCCCTCTTATAACAACTTGTTAATTTAATTAACTACTTTAGCTTAGTCATTGTCGGGTCAGCATAACAATCGCAAAAAAGAAAAAAGTATATTTGAAGTACTGTATATACACAATTTAGATGGACATGAATGAGGCATATATATATATATTTCAAATAAGGAAATTCATTAGAGCACCCAATCAGATACACCCACCCATTTAAAAATAAGGGGAAACGAGATATAATTACCATATTTTATTAGCTGTTCTGGGAAAAAAAATGTCCAATAATATATACACACACCTGAAATAGGGAAGAAAATTGCAACAAAATTTGATTATATTTTTGTAATTGGCCACATTTCATAGTAAGGGAGATTGTTTTAAATGACAAAACTATGATTTAGAAAGTAAAATTTTGCTATATTTGTAATTGTTTTCAACAGTTTTGTCATATTTGAAAACATTCATAATAATAATAATAATAATAATAATAGTAGTAATAATAATAATCTTTCAAAATGACACCTTATTTAACTATTCATTACAATTTATTTGTATAAAAAACAAAAGCAAAAAAAAAAAAAAAAAAAGGTGGGACTATGGCCAACAAAGAAAATACCTTAGTTTTCCTTCTGGGTAATAATTCATTAAAGGTCAGATTTTAATTTTTTTCACTTTTGAACGATAATAATGAATCTAATCATGGTTTTCAATATTTCATTAATTCTTTTAATAGTAAATTTTTTTTAATTATTTTTCTAAACTCCCAACATTTGAAAAACTACAAGCTAACTTTATGGACTTGATAAATTTTATTTTTATTTTTTATTTTGAGTTGGCCGCCAACAGCCAATATAGATATTTAGTGAATGATGTTTTAAACCTTCGTAATTCATGTAGCATTTTTTGGACGTCATGGCTGACTATGCTGACAAAATTCAACAACCACGTTGTTATTATTATTTATTATTTGTTGGTGAATGTGACATGTTTTATTTCCTAAGAAAAAAAGTGACCTATACGTACTAATACTTTTCGCCGACATGTGAATTAAAAATATGGCACTGTGACTACGTGAATGGAATATTCATTAAAAAAAGCATATTAGTTGCTTTTTCGAATTTAAATCTTTAAAAGTTTTATGAGAAATAATCCGAAAATCAAATACAATATGCATTTTCATAGTTCATGATTGGACATTCGCAATAAAAGATGTTAAGTGAGGACAAGCGGTTTGAGATGTAAAACAATGAAAATTACTTGGCGGGGTTTTGCATCTACGATTACAAGTTGTCATGTTCGCAATTTCTAAAAAAATAATTTTACTAAATTTGTGATAGAAGTCAATGTGTGGAGTTGAAGGCAGCATTATTCTCTAGAACAATATTGAGATTGCAAAAATACTACATTTAGAATATGTTTGTATTGATTTAATACTTAAAACATTTTTTTACACTTAAAAAATAGTTTAAATAGCTTATAAAGACAATCCAAATACACCCTTAAATTTTGAGAAATTATCAATTTTAGTCTTGTACTTAAAAAAAATTATTATCCATTTTTACTCTAAATTTTCATTTTCATCCAAATTTATCTTCTTTAATTTAGCAATCCTAACCTTAAACTTAAATCAACGTTGACATTAAAATTGATTTTCTTTTTGGTTGAAATTTGTGGACTTTGAAACATTTATTCTACAGTTTATTAACTTTTGAAATTTTTTACTTTATCTTTTTGTTAAAATTCCGAATAAATTTGACGAAAATTGAATATTAGAAAAAGATTGTACAAATGTTAAAGTCAAGGCAACTCGATGAAATGTATGGATTGAATAACTCTGGAAAGTTAGAGGAGAAATTTGATTTTGTCTCTCTCAGTTTTTGTTTTGAATGTGACCTCAATTTTTCTGGTTGACTTTAGTTATTTAATGTGTGATTACCAATATTTGATTAAAAGTTAGACTACTTTTAAAATAGAAAAATGAACTAAAATATTTATAAATATAGAAAAACTTCATTATCTAATCTGCGATAGATTGTTATAAACTATTATATCTGTGTCATGATTGACGCAGATAATAGTTTATCGTAATATATCACAAATAAACTGTGATATTTTGCTATTATTTGTAAATATTTTTAATAGTTTTGTTAATTAAAATAATTTTCGTAAAAATTATTAATATTTAAATTTATTATCAGTAAATTATTAGTTTTTTCTTTCAAATGTAATAAATTGCTAAAAAGAGAGACCTCATAGCTTGAGATCAAGGTCAAGGCATAAATAGAATGCTACATAAAATAAGTCAACGAACAAAGGCAAAAGAAAAAAAAAAAAAAAAAACAAAAAGTGAAAAAAAAGGAAAAAAAAAAAAAAAAAAAAAACAAAGAAAAAAAAAAAAAAAAAAAACAAAGAAAAAAAAAAAAAAAAAAAACAAAGAAAAAAAAAAAAAAAAAAAACAAAGAAAAAAAAAAAAAAAAAAAACACACACACAACTCAAAAAAAGAGATCTCAAAGAGAAGAGTCTCTTCGATCCCACAAGAGAAGCTCCAAACCACTTAGAACAATATATAAAAACCTCAAACCAACTCATCTTAGCAAAGTCGGAGGTTCAACTCCATTCCAAAAGTTGTAATAAAAAAAGAAATACATGTGCATGCTTACACGTGTAATGCAATATTCTAAAAAATATATAAGTATATATATACATTATTAATAAATTTACTTTTCAAATTTGTATAATCAACTAACCAACGAGAAAAAACTAGAAATTAAATTTTGTATGAGAGGAGCATGTGTTCTCATCTCTTTAAAAAAAGATAAAAAAGATTGTCACTAACGGTTAACACAAAGATAGATGCAGCCTATGAAACACTTAAATATTCTCTTTTGTATAATTGACTAATAAATAGAAATCTAAATATGATATTGAAATTCAAACCGAAAACCTTATCTTTAATTTAGTTCATCATTTTGAATTGCAAACATAAATTTTAGTAAGAACCATAGCGTGGGGTATGATAAATTAATTATTCATTTAATAATAGTACGAGTGGTATAAGTAAATTATTGACCAATTAAATTATTACTAGACCAGCCATTATTAGTTATAATTGTTGTTTACCTTTGATAAAAGGCAGGGGATTTAGTGAGGGCGTTTTAAGTCATACATGTTTGACCAGATATTTGAAAATTTTTAATTGGTTGAATGAATTTTATATTTGTATTGATTTCAGTGAGTATAATATTTAATAAATGATCTTCCGAAACTCTCTTTAACTTTAAAGGAAGTTTTCCTTCCAAGTTTTCTTTGAGCTTCGACTTCGAAGTCTTCAACAATTCAAGAATCTATGAGAAATTTTTGTCTTCTAAGTCTTTAGAGAGTTACACTCTTCAACACTTCAAAACTTTAATCTTCTTATACTTGAAGCTTGAGCATCAGAGTTCGGTCTTTAGTTCTTCCTATCCCAATCGCCTTCATTTTGTTAATAATTTTGGTCTTCGAACCATAGATTTTGTGGTCACTAACATACGATGTCAGTTGAGTCATACTTTTTTTTTACCATAATATTTCGATGGTCTTTTTTCTTTCTCGTCTTTCTTTCTTCTCATCTCCTTTTTCCTCTCTCTTCCTCCAACTTTATTCTAAAGAAAGAAAGCTCAAGCAAAAGCAAAAGCAAAAACAAAAGGGGAGAATTAATTGACAACTTTTCATAGCTATATAATGGAGAATTGATGGCATGGACTAAAATACCACTACATCCAACTTTTAGAAGTTAAACACAAACTTTTTAGATTTTTTTAAAAAGCAAAATATCCATTTATACCTCTAAACTTTAGGGGTGTATCAATTTAAACTTTGTTCTAATGATTGTATGGATTTAAACCCTCAAATCTTTGTAAATGAATCAATTTACACCATCCCCATTACGTTTTGTTCGGAGAAACCTCGTGTAAAATTTATAATTGTAATTATTAAAGTTAATTAAGGTTTATTCCAATTATTAATTTCTTATATCTTTTTCTTATCTAATTTTTCTTTTTATGTTTCTTTCCTAATTTGTTGGGTCCTTTAGAGTCTATTTATTTTGTAATTCAATGGTATTTTGATTAAGCTAATTATTCAATAATATATAAAAATTTCACAAAGTTAACCTTTAAATTTTCATAAATGAATTAATTAAAATTTTTAAACAAAATTTTCTTTGAAAATCGTCTACATATGTACTCTAATTGTCTATTTTGTTAGACCGACTTTTGGAGAAATCTACACCCATTTGAAAATTAGTGCACCGATAATTTTCAAAGCTAATCATAATAAATTATCTAAATTAGTTGGCTAATGAAGATTTAAAAATTTAATTGACTCAAAACTATAAGTTTCACACAATATTTTTTGAACGAAATTTGAAAAAAATGTGTAAATTGATATACTTAATGAAAGTTTAGGGTGAAAATTATACAATTATTAACTGAAGAATTTGATTGATACAACTTCTAAAATTTAAAATTATTAATCGATTTGTTTGATTTGTGAGAGTAAACTTAGCTCAATGATATTGACATACATTCCCACTTCAGATGTTAGCGGTTGAATGTTCGATTAAAAAAAAAAATAGATATTGAGTTAGAAAGATAAATTAAAATAAATGAATAAAAGTTAAAAAGTGGGCCACCGACACTCTTCTTTCCCTGCATCAAACTCCAATTTTGCTTTCTCTTTTCTCTAACTTTCGATCTCCGTTGCCGTTTCAGTCCCACTTTTATTAATATTCTATTAATACGCATTTATTCATATTCATGAATGTTCCTGACGTGAATGTATTTTTTTTCCTCTCTCTATTTTAACTATTTTTAAATAAACTATTTTTTTTCTTATTATATATTTATATATGAGTTTGAGAGAAATTTTGATTTTTTTTCTTTTGCTATTTCTAGGTGATGGTCATATAATTGTCTTATGTAGTTGACATTTAATCATTCAATAAACTTTTTTCATATACTTTTGAACATCACACGTACAAATTTTTCAAAAATCAAAATATAATAAAAATAGGTCTAGTAAAAATTGATAATTTTTATTTTAAAAGTTTTTTATTATAAATAAAAATATTATTAATTTGTTTGTTATCTTACTATCAAATATTTAAATTAAGAGACCAAAATTCAATTCAAAGTTTTCAAAAAAAAAAAAAAAAAGAAAAAGTTTTAAAAAAATACATGAATTCAATTTTGTTTTTGAGTAATATGAACTTTTCTATAAGAAAAATATAAAGAAAAAAACTGATTATTTGGAACAAGAATCTTATTTCAACTAACACATATATTTTTTTTTTAACCTTACGAAACACGTACAAATTACATGCAGTCAAGGAATAAAATTTCCAGCTTAGCAAACTACTAATATGTCTATTAATAAATCCCACCACAATAAATCGTGTATTTCTAGCTCTCTATTTGTAGTACATTTACTAAAATTGATAGGTTAATAAATTAGAGTATGGTAGTATAAAATTTGTTTTTATATTTTTGGATTCATTGAGTTAGAAGTAATATGTGTTTGATAGATAACTTGAATTTTGTTTCTAAAATCTGTTTTTGAATTTTGTGATCCAAACAATGAAATTTTGAAAACAGCATTTTTATGTTTTCATTATATCAAAATTTTGAATTTAAAATTTTAAAATACATAATTATATTAAATAAAGATAAAAGAAAACCATGTCATATTATTAACCCAACTCGTTTGGTATAAAAAAAATATAATATATATTATATAATATATTATAAAATATATTATGTCACAAAATTATAATTATATAATTTTTAACATAAATCATATTATAAATAAATTGACAATAATTTATTTGTCAATTAAATATTAGTGAATAACTATAACTAGTTTTATGATTTATAAGTGCATAGGATCATATGCATTTTAAACCATTATTTAGACTAAAATAAAATTTTTGAATTTACTACCAAAAACATGAAACAATTTTATTTTCACTAAATCTTTTATTTTAAATTTTTATTTCAAATCTTCTTTCAAACATGCATTTAGTGATGCATTTATATCGAGTCCAACAAATTTACCAAGGAAAGAGATGCGCATGAGAAAGAGCATTTAATGCATTTCAAAATGTGCAAATTAAAGTAGAGGCATTTTAACTCATTTCACTAAGAAAAGACTTGAGGCTAAATCTATCGGTACTTACAAAATTTTTATATTATTTTAATATATGTGTTTACCATCAATTATTATAAATAACAAGAACGCTCAAAAAAATTTTAAATATAGTAAAAAAATAAATAAACAATCTTTTTTAATGGATAGATAGTGATAAATCAATTTTTTGCCACTTTATTATATTCACAAAAAAAATTGGCTCATTTCGCTATATACGAAAACAATTCAAATTATAATGATTTTATTTGTAATAACTCCCTTTTAATGGACTATGTTATGTCTCTACGAGGAATTTTACCTTCTTTTATATGGGTTTATACCTAATAATCTTTTTGGACTTCGCTCCTAAACTATAGGTCCGAATTTTATAGTCCAGATAATAATAATAATATTAACAATAAAAACAAGGTTAATTGTTTTAAATGACAAAACTGCTGAAAGTATTTATAAATATAGAAAAAATTTATGTCAGTATCTATCCGCGATAGACATGACATTTTGTTATATTTATGAATATTTTAGTTCATTTTCCTATATTTATGAATATTTTGGTTCATTTTCCTATATTTAAAAATAACAATAAAAGCAAAGTCATAAAATTGGTATGTTATTTTAGTTACCATCATTAATTTTGTCACTTAATATATATATCCATCCACAAAATAGTCACTTTAATAGGCTCTTCTAATACTTATTTACATCCACACATATGGTTGAATAAACCCATTTGACGACCCAAGAGAAAAATAAATAGGTAATCTTTGACGTCACACTTATACGAAGATTTTTCACACAGATAACTTGAAAAGCGAGACTAGAGTAGGAGAAACAGGTCAGCAGATAAGCTGATAAGAGGCATGCAACAACAACGAACGCGTACAAGTTTTCCACTCGAACAAAAATCAATTTAAGTACTAATTCAAGAAAAATAAAGATAGATGAAACGTAGGAAAGGTAATTGGTGGGAAAAGAGGTTAGAAACTGTTGTTTTGTGACATTTTAGAGAGAAGAAGGTGGGTAGTGATTGAGTTTGGGGTCCTCCCTGTGATGTTAGATGAAGAGGTTAAAGAGAGTAGTTGGAGTTAATTATATATGTTTCCTGCAGATACTAAATTAAATTACCTTATTATTGTTATTATGTTTATTTATTTTTAATACGACGTCGCAAAGAATTGAATTGAATTGTCCGTCCACTCCACGGGTTTTCAGCGTAACAGAGATGATTTAGATTGTGGTAGTGGAGGCCACCAAGTTCCGATCTGTTTGTTAAACCAAATATGATATGATTATGAATTATGATATGATATGATATAGCTGCGCGAGAAATCCAAAGCAAAAGCAATTCCGTTCGTGAACGAAGATCATGAAGTTTTTTAGCCTCCTGATTGCAGCTTCCATTCCCGT
The DNA here is from genome assembly GCA_031780015.1 of Citrullus colocynthis. Lineage (NCBI taxonomy): Eukaryota > Viridiplantae > Streptophyta > Magnoliopsida > Cucurbitales > Cucurbitaceae > Citrullus > Citrullus colocynthis. The sequence continues at coordinate 196,344 of QLSR01000041.1, forward strand.
TCTGAAAGTGCTTCTGATTACAGCGCTTGGCTCTTTTCTGGCTCTCCCCCACATCAACATCTTGGGCCAGGAAGCCAGAAAGCATTTGAATGGAGTAATTAGCTTACTGCCAAACCAAATTCTGTTTCCTTAACTTAACTTCATGCTTCATGGCTCATGTTCTTGTTTTTGTGTTCTTCAACAGGTGGTTTTTTACGTATTCAATCCTGCCCTCGTTTCCTCCAATCTTGCTGAAACTATTACATACAGCAGCATGGTCGAGATGTATGGTTCTACTTTTCCCTCTTTCTCTCTTTCTCAAATTGCTAATTCGATATTTCTATTCTCAGGTGGTTTATGCCTTTCAATATCCTCATCACTTTCATAGTGGGATCACTATTTGGTTGGATTGTGATTCAATTCACCAAACCTCCTCCTCATCTCCGGGGTCTCATCTTAGGTTGCTGCTCCGCTGGAAATTTGGGCAACATTTTACTTATTATAATTCCAGCAGTTTGTAAAGAAAAGGGATCCCCCTTTGGGGACTCCGATCGCTGCACCACTTACGGAATGGCTTATGTTTCTCTTTCAATGGCGGTCTGTTCCCTTCCCCTTCCTATCAATTCTATTTTCATATCTCAAATATGTTCATATATGTTCATGTTGTTTTCAGATTGGAGCCATTTTTTTATGGTCATATGTGTACAATATTGTTCGAGTTTCTTCAATGAGCCACATCACGGATCCCAGATTTAATAACCTGCCAATCACTGATACCTCCTCCATAGAGGAACCATTGATTGTTCATAATGATGATGATGTTTCTTCAAAGAAATTATTGGTTTTGGAGGAAAATGCAGTCATCTCCCCTTCTCAAACCAAACGTCAGGTGCTTTTCTCATCCATCTTTTCTTTCGTCTGTGCACTGCTTTCATTCTTCATCTAACCCAACCTCTCCTCAAATAATGTATATAAATGCAATGGCAGGTTTCAGCTGCAGTCAGGATAAGCACTTTCATTAAATCGCTTAATTTGAAAGCATTGTTTGCCCCTTCAACAATTGGAGCGGTATGTGCTGCCAGGAAGTGAGTATTAATTCATAACTTGGTTTAAGCACTCCAAACATACTTATCCTCTTGTCTTTCCTTTTCTACAGATTGCTGGTTTTGTGGTTGGTCTCATCCCTCAACTTCGAAACTTGTTGATAGGTGCTGATGCTCCTTTTCGTGTCATCGATGACTCGGCTGCCTTGTTGGGGTATCAAAATTTCTCTTAAAACAGTGTCATGATCTAACACATCACCCAATAATCATCTTTTGGTTTTTGAGGATTTTAAATGCTCCTTGGTGACTGCAGAAATGGAGCTATCCCAACTGTCACGCTAATTGTAGGAGGGAACCTTCTAAAAGGTCCAACTGAAGTATATAACATAAAATAGCGGTTTTAGTCAAAACTGGTAAAGAGAATTGATTATAACATTGGTGAATGTCCAGGTTTGCGAGGATCGGAATCGGAGTTGAAGAAATCCATTGTCGTTGGGATTGTTTTGGTTCGTTATGTTGCGCTGCCTCTGACTGGACTTTTTATTGTGAGAGGAGCTGCAAAATTGGGTTGGGTGGGATCTGATCCCTTGTATCTGTTTGTTCTTCTTCTTCAATTTGCAGTCCCACCTGCAATGAACATTGGTAAAAGAAAGAATGCTCCGCTTGTTTGCTGGCCAATTTTGAATGTGAATTATGTATTCTTGTGATTTAAATCCAATGGTAATGCTATTGAATTCAGGAACAATCACTCAATTGTTTGGAGCTGGAGAGGCTGAATGCTCGGTTATTTTGCTGTGGACTTACGTCCTCGCTTCAATTTCACTGACACTTTGGTCCACCTTGTTCTTGTGGCTCGTGGGTTGATCCATTGGTACTCACTCCATCATCAACGCAAGTAACAACCAAACTATACAAAACTCTTGTTCTATGGATCTTCACATTGTTATAGCATATTCACCAGAAACGTGAAAGTTTATTTTAGATAAATATGAGAATCTTTTTGTAGGATTTTACAACAGACCATTTTGTGTATTTTATTCATTTATTTATAAACATAATGATGAACTTACATTACAATGTGTTTCCCCCCATGTTCTACTCACCACTCTTAAATTATAAGGTGCTCAAAAAATGCTTGTAGTTGTAGACCGATCGTATTATTGTGGGACCTTCAACGTAGTTTCTAGTTTTTATACCATTCAGAATGATCGTGAGGAGGTCAACACGCAGAAAAAATTATTTTGGATGAACAGAACAAGTTGCCTAAAGGCGAAGAAGAACTTTCACCTTCTTATCCAAACAGACCCGTCAACAACTCAAAAGGTACACATTGTGAGTGAGCATATTCTCCAAACATCATCCATTAATATCAATAAAACAGGGTAGACAAATTAGTAATCTTGTTCACTAGAGAAACTGGTGCTGCTCATGAGAAGTGAGAATTCAAATTCACTATAGCAACATGAGATTTCAAAAAACTAGTTATTTCTTCACAGCAAATACCAATTAAAACCTGGTTTCATCATTTTGGTTACAACAAATAGTCCAATATACTCCAAATCTCTGCTTGAGAAAAGCACCCAAAATAGACCAATATACTCCAAATTTCTGCTTGAGAAAAGCAACCAGTCTTCTCCGGTTAAAAAGTTACCCAAGTCTTCAATACAGCATCAGAGATATTCCTTGTTCAAGTCATCAAAATAAGGATGTTCCATTGCTTTCTTTGCTGAAATACGTGTTGAAGGTTCATACCTCAACATTTGCTGCGGAAACCACCCTCACTAATTAGAAAACCAGTACCAACAATTTCTATCTACTTAATGGAAATATTTTATCAGATGACTTACTGAAAGCAGATCTAGCCCTTTATCATCCAAGTTGGGGACAGCAGTTGAAAGGCTTTGGGGGCTCCACTGGGGATATTCATGCCAGTTCATTAGTTTGCTCACACCAGGCCAGATCTTTTCATTCGGGGTTCCTAATAGCCTGCATACAAAATCCCCATAACATCTTTGTTTAAAAGGTTGGGGTCCCAAAAGACTTGTCAAAGTTAGTCAAGAAGAAAGAAGTGGCATCGGCACCTGAAGATATGAAGGAGCTGTTGCAACTCAGAGTCTCCAGGAAAGAGAGCCTGCTTGGTGGCAAGTTCGGCTGATGTTATCAAAACAAGCAAGTTTAGAATGTTGAATACACTGACTCGAGAAACACCGAAAATTTAACAGCTATACTAATTTTGGGATGGAAAGATACCGAATATGCAGGCAACAGACCACATATCTACAGCTGTGGAGTAATGAGTTGCCCCCAACAAAACTTCGGGAGCTCTATACCAGAGGGTCAGTATCTGAAGGATACAGAACATTAGATCCTTTTAACTCTATCATGCCATGTGTAAAGAACAACTAGAAAAAACAAAACTCAGAAAAAAAACAAGACTTACCTCATGAGTATACTTCTTAATTGGCACAGTAAATGCTCGAGCCAACCCAAGGTCTGCAATTTTGAGCATCATTGTCTTTCGGTCCATCAAGAGATTGTGTGGTTTCAGGTCCCTGATGTAATATAACAAGCAGATAATTAGATTGCGTTTACTTTTCCACTATCACCACTAGCGTCCCAAATACAATCATGAATTACCTGTGCAGGATTCCATGACCATGGCAGAAGGCAACGCCCTTACAGAGTTGGTACATCAAACTCTACAGAGTTAAACAGAAATTATAAACTCCATGGCCGCCATTGAGAATCAACAAACCAATAGTTTCTGAACAAATATAAAGACTACAAGAGCATTTCTAAGTACCTTGACAGTGTTAACGGGAATATTTTCTCCCGTTTGACGGAAACTCTTGATGAATTTCTTCAGATCAGTATCCATGTATTCAAACACCAAGTAAAGGACGGTTTTCCCTTCCTTGTTCTGGCCTTGTTTGACATCCATCAACCTGTACAAAAACGTTCAGAATACAATCATCAGAAGCGCATATCAGAAGACAATTGGCAGTTGGCATAGCGGGCCAAAGAAACAACAAGATCAAGAGCCAGATTTGCAAGACCGGGGAGAGAGACAAGTTACAAAACCATAAAAGAGTTCAGCCCTTTTCGCACCAAAAATCGAAATTATAGTCAGAGTAGCGTAAAGAAGGAAAGAAAAAAAAAACACAAAAAGAGAAACATCGACAACCCAAGAAATAGAAAAAACAAAAAAAAAAAAAAAAAAAAAGAAAAAAAAAAAAAAAAAAGAGAAACAACGAAAAACCAAGAAACACAAAAAAAAAAAAAAAAAAAAAGAAAAAAAAAAAAAAAAAAGAGAAACAACGAAAAACCAAGAAACACAAAAAAAAAAAAAAAAAAAAAGAAAAAAAAAAAAAAAAAAGAGAAACAACGAAAAACCAAGAAACACAAAAAAAAAAAAAAAAAAAAAGAAAAAAAAAAAAAAAAAAGAGAAACAACGAAAAACCAAGAAACACAAAAAAAAAAAAAAAAAAAAAGAAAAAAAAAAAAAAAAAAGAGAAACAACGAAAAACCAAGAAACACAAAAAAAAAAAAAAAAAAAAAGAAAAAAAAAAAAAAAAAAGAGAAACAACGAAAAACCAAGAAACACAAAAAAAAAAAAAAAAAAAAAGAAAAAAAAAAAAAAAAAAAACCCTAAAAATTAAAATTACACAAAAACACAGTTGGAAGAAGAAAGAACGGAACAAGAGAGAAATAAGAAGGGGATTACCTAACAATATGGGGATCCCGAGAAAGCATTCGAAGAATTGAAACCTCTCTGAGAGTGGTGGGAGGAACACCTTCCTCATCCTCATGGAGGCGCGTCTTCTTGAGCGCCACAATCTTGCCGGTCGCCTTCTCCCTTGCCCTATAAACTTTGCCGTAAGTTCCTTCTCCAACCTTCTCCAGCTTCTCGAACGCTTCCATTGCTGAAACAGTGGTCGGCCCCTTCTCCATCTCTCTCTCTCTCTCTCTCTCTCTCTCTCTGAAAGTGAAATTTCTCACAAAGGCTCTCTTCCTTTCTCCGCAAAAAATGAATGGATAGTCCAATCGGAGCGTCAAATATGTATGAAAGGGATGGACTTTTGACCGTTGTTACTTCCCAACGGCAATATATTTTCGAAATTCAAATTCCTAAAGTCCGCAGCAGCATCCTCCCCCTCCCCCCCTCCGACTCCGCGTTCCTCAAAACGCACTTTTGGGCCTCGGTCTTTTCCATCCGGCCCAACTTTATATTTTCGGTATTTATTTGTTTTTTCTTTAGCTTAAAAATATTATTACCTTTCCTTTTAATTTCTTGTGTATTCTTGATAAATTATAATTTATACCACGTATGAAAGATTATAAAATGCGGTTAAGTTTAGTAGATAAATAAAAATAAATTCTAAATTATGATTTTCTTTTTTATACACAAGTTATTATTACTGTCTTTTTTGGGAATATTTTTACTGTTACTATTATTATTTATTTATATATTAAATATATTTTTGGTTTTTCTACTTTTATGGGCTAAAGTGAGAACTTCAATAAAATGATAACTCATTGATTGGTTGAGTTTATGTTCTCATCCAAACAAAATCATCATTTAATGGAATAAAATAACACTTTTTTATTTAACCATGAGTTTCTTATTATGTTTTAAGTTGTTTAAAAATTCAAACCAAAATTTAAAAATTAGAGTTACACTATCTGATCTATTGTTTTTAAAAGTTATATTTGTTTGTTCAAATGATAATTTATTAATTCTAATTTTCATCTTTATTGTGTAAATACATTTATAAAAATTGTTTCATTTTAGTTTTCAAAATTTAATGTAAATTTTAAACATCTTGAATTGTAGATAAAAAAGCAAAGAAACAATATGTAGGACTTGAAAGTATGTTAATAGACTTCATTTCAAAAAATCGAATGGTTGTTAAACATAACCTTAGAAAACTTGTTTTTGTGTTTTTTAAATTTAAAAATTGATTATATGATTTCAATAATCAAACGGTTATAAACAACGTTAAAAGTTTAAAACTAGGAGATCAAATAGGTCAAATATGTTTACTTCCCTTACATAACCACAAAATATGGATGATAGATTCAAGGTAGTAACACAAATAGAATGAACGTTAAATTGCTCGTGAGGACATTCCATGGTGGGAGGGAACGTTAAATTGCTCGTGAGGACATTCCATGGTGGGAGGGAATTGAGGCACGCTTGTGTCAAAGAAAATTTTTGTTTTCGAGGAAATAGATAGACCGCACAAAAATTTTCATAACCTTTCCATTCTTCGATTTGACAAGAAAGAAGCCGCATAAATTGTAGATGGAGCAAATTAGTATATCCATTCATAATAATATTACTGTTTAAACTGCCAATATTCATTATAGTTCTAATAATACTATTTTTTTTTTTTTTAAATGAAATCCTAATAATACTATTATTGTTTCATTTTCTTTGAGAATAGAGTATTACAAATGTTAGTCTTTAAAAATGTATTGACAATTGTGAAAGCGAAGTGAACATTTCAAATTTTTACTAGAATTATTGTTATTAATATATAAACACTTTAAGTTGGCTAATATCATTGTGAAATGTCTTATAAAATAGAAGATCTGAATTAAGCTACATTTGTACGAAGTGATGAACCCTCCTCTCTCGATCCGGCGGCTGCAAAGTTTACACGTCAATGTTATTTTATAAACCAAAATTTTCCATTTATGATTTAAATATATATGTTTCGTTCATTTGATTAACACAAGAAAGGGTCATTTTGACAAAATATATTTGTAAAAGGAGGGTCTTAGGAAAACAATTTACCGTTTTTTCTTTCTTTATTCATTTCGGTATTAAAAACAAAATGCATCTATGATTGTATTATACAAACTAAATAAAGTAAATAAATATCTTTCATTTAATTTACCGCGTGCACGCGCATATATATATATATATATATATATACATTCGACCAATAAATTATAGGGTTGTTTTCAAATATAATAAAATAAATTATAATATATACAAATATAACAAAATGTAATTGTCTATTAACGATTGACAACGATAGACACTGATAGACATTTATAATGTAATGATAGATTCTGATACTATAAAAATTGCCAACCCTCCCAATGTTTAAAAATATTTTCAACAATTCTACTGTTTAAAATAATTATCCAAAATTATAAGGTTTGAATGTTCTCTCTACATATTCTTATGCTATTATTATTATTATTATTATTATTATTATTATTATTATTATTACACACCTTCAACAAGCTTGTAAAAGTTGCAATCATGCAAAATTTTAATATAATTTTTCTTAGGATAACATATATAGTTGAGGGTAAATATCATAGTTTTTCTTTTAATACAGTAAATATCATAGTTATTTCAACAGTATGTTCTTAGCTGGTTTATTTTATTTTTTATTTTTTCTAATTAGGATAGGTTTCAATTATGCTATAGATTTGAAAAACACACAAATTTCCGAACCCTCAAATCTCCCAACTCTAAGTAAGATGGACATAGCTAAACTAACACAAAATTTATTATTGATCTCGATTTTGGAACTTTCATTTTATATCTACAAAACTTGTACAGTGACTTCAATGTTAGAGGTTCAACTTTTCACTCTATATATTATAAAATAAAAAAAAAAGAAAAAAAAATCATCTTCATACTCTTACATGTTCTGCTAGAAAAATATTGATTGTAGGAAGAAATATTGAGGAACAATAATCTTTAATGTTAACACAAAATAAATGAAAAATAAATAAACAAGAAGAGAGATAATTTCCTCCATATAAAAAAACGTAATATAATTTTATACAAAGAACTTTGCAAATATATATGTATGCCAAAGAAAACTTTGATCCTCCATCCTCACAATTGTTGTAGCGAATATATATATTCGAATATTTCCGTTTAATTCTGGGGAGCAACATTCCCTTAAATCTTTTGAATCTAATAAAAGGCATTATTCTAAATATATAAAAGGTTTATTTCTTAAACTTTAAAAGAACAAGATCAATACATTTTCAATTATCTCTTTATTTTTTGAAAAAAAAAAATCAATCTTTAATTAAGTATCATGATTGCTGGTTTCTTTAATAAAGTGTAAATAAAATATTATAATCTGTAAGAATATATTTTAAAAATTAAATTTATGCATAAACATAAGTATTTCCTTATCTAAATTCATGAACTTTGTATAACTTAATATTCTTCCATGTTTAAAATTGGTGATGTGTTTTACTAAAAAAAAACTATCGTATCAGCCTAAAATTAAACTAAAAATTAATATATAAAAAACAACTTATTACTATGGCTAAAATAAGAAAAAAAGGAAAAGGAGAAAAAAAAATCTGACTATAATCGAAATAAATTCAAGTTTTAGGATATATATTTTATTTCATAGGAAACAGACAAAAAAGAAATACAGGGTATATTTTTTAAAAAAACACAAATACCTTCATATATATATGACTTTAAAAAGTTTCATTCTCATTATTATTATTTTTTATCCAAATATATATATATATACATCTTATTATTTCTTCAACTTTTTTTCCAATTAATTAAAACAGAAACCAATATCACACAATTATTAAAGACTTCCAATATTTATAAATTTGTCTAACGCAAAATAATCATGAATTTTTGTATAATATGTCCATTACTATAATGATATTTCGAAATTTGATTGACAGAAAATTTAAAAACGAAAGAAATATCGAAAATTTATTTTATTGTTATTGTTTATTTTTAAAAACAACAATTAACAAAAAAAGAAAAAAGATAATTTTGTAATTTGTCCACTGATATAATAAATTATGAAATGAAATAATGTGTTTGAAATTTTCCAATTAGTTTTTTCCCTTAAAAAAATCCTTCCTTGTATGCTTCTCAAACTTGTCAAATTCAAAGCAAATTACATAATAAGAATATTCAGAATTTATAAATTAATGATAAAAAGCATTAATTACTAATTGTCACGATAATATTTTGGTAAAATAAAAAATAAGGAAAAAATGGTGACAACCACGAATAAAAACTGAAGTTACTTGAGACAACTTTTTTTAAAATATATATATATACCTAAAGTTGAGTTGATTTGACACAGATTCTTATTTATTTAAAAAAATTACATTATCAATATGGATAATAATTAACATCAAACTAACAACAATGACTTCCGCAAAGATTTGTTTAGAAATAAGTAAAAAAATGATATTTTAATAAAATAAGATAGTATATTAGCGTTCATTTAGTTTCAACATTTTAAAATATTACACCTTTATTCTTAATTCTTTTTAAATTTTAATTCTTATTTAATCTCTAAATTTAAAAAATATTACACTTTTATTGTAGGTTTTGAATTTAGTTTTTATTTAGTTTTTAAGTTTCGACATCTACATTTTTACCCTAAATTTTCGTTAATGCTCACTTTAATTTTTGGCGTTAACTAGTTTTTAGAGGTTTTAAAAAAACAGATTTTAAAAATGAAATTTTAAAATTAATTTTAATAGCAACAAAAAAATTAGTAAAAACTAATTAATTAAAGTAAGTAATATATATTAACCCTTTGAATTAAAAGTGAGTATCTAATAAAATAAAATTGAAGTCAAAAGTACAAATCATGAAACATAGAGATAAAATAGAAATATAAAGCAAAATTATAGATAAAAATACAAAATAAAAATTAAACAAAAAATTTAGAATAAAAATGTAATATTTTAAAATTGAGAGGCAAAAGATATATTTTTCCCAAAGCGAATATCTAAATTAAATAAAACTCAACTGATATAACTTTTTGTATAAAAGGTAATAAATTGGATTTCCCATCCCACAATAAATAAATAAAAATATATATATATTTAAAAAAAACGTAGAGGGGTATATATGAATTAAATAGACAAGAAGAGCGAGTAGAGAGTGAGTATCCAAAGCCGTAAGAGCAAATATAATAAATTAATGATTTTCATAGAAGTTTCTATCATCTTATTTTGTAAATACCAAAATTACCCATCGGTTTCCTTTTACAGATCCACGGATTTCTTTTCAAAACATGAATAATAATTACAAATCCAGGGAATTAAAATAATAAAAGAAAATATAATAAATAATAATGAAATATTGAGAATTCCTGCATTTCTCTCCGGAAAAAAAAAAAAAGCCCTTGGAGCTGAGCTGCTTGCTTTTTCGTTCCGAAGCCTTTCAATTTCTTTCCCCTTTTTGTTTTTCATCTCCGCTATTTTTCATTTATTATTTGGTAAGTTTATTGGATTTTTTTTTCCTCATTATCCCCCCAACTTCTGTCTTCTTCTCTTATTTTTAGTATTTTATGTATTTTCGGAGAATCTTTTACTGTGAAATTCAATTTTTTTTTTAAAAGAAAAATTTGGAAAATAATTAGTTACTGAATGATGTGGGTCTTCTTCTTCCCGGAGTGGCGAGTGCTACGATCTGTGCTTGAAAATAGAAAATTGCTGCAGTTTTATGAAAGTTTTTTTGGCTGTTAGGGTTTTTGTTCGAATTTTACTGATTTTGTTCCGAGATTTAAGGTCGGGTACGTGTTTTGGGTTTTAAATCCCTATTCCTAAATTCCCTTTTCTTTTTCTTTTTATTTTCTTTTCTTTTTTGCAAATATCACATTTCCACCCTAAATAATTTCCCCCGCTCTAAATTACCGGGTGGAGCCAATATATATATATATCTTTTTCTTTTTAGAATTTATAGAAGCTGTAAGATCTTGTCAATGGTGGTTTCTTCCGAAGTTCTCCAAGTTCTGCTCCTTACGGTTCTTGATTCTCTGAAATGGAAGAGGTTGAAGATGGATTTATGTTTATTATTATTATTTTTTGTTTCTATAGGGAGTGGGACTTCCTTGTATGGAATTTTAGTTCCAGCGAAGGAGAACAATGTCGGGATCTGAGACCGGAGTGATTTCCAGCGGCGAACCCTTCACCATCGGTCTCCACAAGAATTCAGTACAGTCACAACAGCCGGTCATGCAGGGCATGCATTTACCCTTCGGCGCCGATGGCGTCTACAAGCCCGTTGCCGCCGCCTCTCCCACCTACCAGTCCTCCGGCGTCGGAGTTGCCGGTAATGCTGGTGCCGATGGATCTGCTCGTGAAGCTTTCGTTAACATGAATTCGCAAAGCGAGCCTGTAAAGAGGAAGAGAGGGAGGCCTCGGAAGTATGGGCCAGATGGCAGTATGGCAATGGCTCCTGCAGTCCGCTCTCCCGCCGCAACTCAGTCCAGTGGAGGTTTTTCTCCTCCACCCACCGCCGCGCCTCCGTCGGGAGGATCAGCCACTCAAACTTCTTTGAAGAAAGCCAGAGGCAGACCCCCTGGCTCTTCTAGCAAAAAGCAGCAGTTGGATGGCTCGGGTAACTCTCCATATTCCACATCCTTTTGCAATTAATTGGCGTCCAACTTTGGTTTCAAGGGCAATTGTTATGTTTTGTATGGTGATAAGATCTATTAATATATTGATTATCCAGCTTCATTTAATTTTAAACTTGCATGTGGGTTAACGGTTAAGTACTTTTGACCAATTCGTATGTATTTAGTTTCCCAAGATTAAAGGATTCCCAAACTAATAAAAAGAATATACAAATGCAACTGTCAGTGGTTCTTAGTAAAATAGAAGAGGCAGTTAGCACTGATTCTGTTTTCTTGATATCTAGAATAATTGCTTTGTGCCCCTCCACATTGCTTTCATCATCTTTGGTCATCCATATGGCTTCGTTGTTTATTGGCATTGATAAACTATTGATACTTTCTGCCTAATCTTAGTTTGTAAAGTCTTTCTTTTTTAAGTCATCGATTGCTAGAAAAGTAAACTTTCAAAATTTAATCAAAGCATATCTCTGCCCTTGAGGCCTTATAATTTTTTTAGTCTCTGCTACAAATCTGCTTAACATTGGGTCTTCTTCACATGCATGTCATTTTTAGAGTTTTGATTGTTCAAGCTCAACTTCCACTTTGATATTGCCATTAAAAATTGAACCATTCTATAATTGTAATTGTAGGGTCAGCAGGAGTTGGATTTACCCCACATGTCATCACCGTAAAAGCTGGAGAGGTTCATATTTTTGTCTGTTTTTCCTTAATTGCCATTTCAAATTTGTTGCAGCTGCATTATCTTTTGTTTTCTTTTTCAACGTAATTGAAAATTTAAGTATAATTAATACATAAATGTGTGGAATGGACATCTTATTATGGAAACTTACACACGTGTCCATCATGGGAGAAAGATAATCAGGTGTAATCGATGCTAATGTGAAAAACTATTGACCTTTGTGCTGTTACAATGGATTTGATATTTTAATTAGGACTTCATTCTCAAGTTTTGTTATGTTTTCCAGGATGTATCTTCGAAAATAATGTCATTTTCACAGAATGGTCCTAGAGCTGTTTGTATCCTTACAGCAAATGGAGCAATATCCAATGTGACTCTACGTCAACCAGCCATGTCTGGTGGAACCGTGACTTACGAGGTTTGTTAATTTAGTTCTTTTGGACATGTTGATTGAACTGAAGCTGTGCTTTATTTTGACTTCTCTTTTCAATGTTCAACATATGCCTGCCTGGATTATGATTTAGTCATTGATGAAGTTCTTAGTGTCCCCATCTTCATGGTGTTTGAAGATCATTGAGTAATATAAATACTAAAAAGACCTTGTTCTTTCCTTTTTTGGGATTGATCGTTACCCCAAAAAATGTGGATAGACTTCATGTTTTACTGTTATCAATCAAACTACGGTGAAATAAGAGAACTTAAGAGTATTACATCCAATGGATTTGAAGGGAAAGAAACTAGATTCCTTAAGGTTTATTCCTTCTCTCAGATTTTAAACTGCCTCTCGCTCTCGGTACTTTGCCAAAATTTATTTCGTCTGTTTGAGAAGTTTCATCGGGCCATTGAAAGCGCAATAATAATTTTGATGTCTGCGTGTATTAGATGGAATTTATCTGTTATGTAGGGGCGATTTGAGATTTTGTCGCTATCTGGGTCCTATCTCCTCTCTGAGAATGGCAGCCAGCGGAGTCGAACTGGAGGTCTAAGTGTTTCATTATCTGGACCAGATGGTAGAGTATTAGGTGGTGGGGTGGCTGGTCTTCTAACGGCAGCGTCTCCTGTACAGGTCAATTAGCTTTTCCCCCTAAGAGTGTTCATTCATCTCTTATCACTGCCTTCGTATTATGATCAGGATGTTTTCATTGTTCCCATTTACACTGCACACTTGGCATGTGATGACATTATTATTGATTATGTATTGGTTTATATCGGATTACCAGGTGGTCGTGGGGAGCTTCGTCACTGATGGGGTGCACAAGGAATTGAGACAAGTAAACCAAATAGAACAGTCCCCTGTTACTGCACCCCATAAACTTGCTCCGATCCGTGCTGGAATGACGGGAGCCAGCAGCCCGCCATCACGTGGGACTCTCAGCGAATCCTCAGGAGGGCCCGGTAGTCCGTTTAATCAGAGTGCTATAGCCTGCAATAATAACACCATATCTTGGAAGTGAAACTTGAGTTGCTTCGTTAACTCACTTGATTTGCTAATATGGCGGGCCAACGTGGAATCTGGTGCTCTATTTTCTAATTTGGTTTAGATGCACCTGTAATTTATGCTAAGCTAAAAGATATTGTAACTCTTTCCAGTGTGGGATGGCTTGGAACCTTGGCCTTGTGCCCGCTGGAAACGAAAGACAGACAGACGACACAGATGGTTTCAGTTAGGAATTAGAAGGTTGTGAAATAGCTTGTTTTGTTTTAGTATTATGAAGATAGTGGTGGCATTACAAATGATGAGTTTATTTCAATTACAACGCTACTACTTTGATACTATATAATCAAGAGAAAATATTACTCAAGGATGGTATTATTACAAGGGGTTTTTTCTTCCCTCAAAACTCTTCTATACGATTTCGTCAGGTATTTATCGTTTGCCAACAGTACATAGGTTGAAGTAAAGCGACTGCTCCCCCATTAATTCCTTGCTCTTTTCAACAAAAAGCGCAACGAAAAGATGCCTAGAGCAAAAGTCTGCCAAAACCATCCCCTTGAGTTAGCAGGATCCACCTTTCTTGCTAAGAACCATGCATAAATACCCTCACCAACATGCAGTAGAAAGGCTACAAGAAACACCATTCTCACCACTTGAATTGACCTAAAGAAGAAAAGGCTGATGGCTTTGAAAAATGGAACAGGTCCTACGTCCGGAAGGAAAGCAGCACAAAACAGGATGCTCATTCCGACAACAGAAAACAGCCAGACATATATTGTTGGCCCATCAAGACTTTTCCTTTTTTTCTCCTGCCAAAATGAGATGGTCGCAGCCATGCCCTCCTTCGGAGTAACTATTGGGGCATACCCCAGCTCCTCCTTGGCTTTAAGATACGAGAAATAATTGCTGACTCCAACCTGCACGATGTATGCAAACATTATTGGGAATTCTTGTTTCTCCACATTATCAAGCAACATTACTGGGATGGTGAAGGAAAATTCTTGTTTGTGTAATCGTTCCTCAAATTTTGGTTGCAATTAGACGTCCAAACATTCACGAAGACCATTTGCATGTTTGCAGATACAACCATTAAATAAATAAATAATAAAACCTTGTATATCTCAGCAGGAAGCATCAGGGGATGTGGAAGCCACCATTTATCCAGCCATGGATATAGTATCGTATACAAAGCAGCAAAAAATTTCCCCAAGAGCAGAGCTTTAGGAACAGGCAGGTAAAAATTTGGCAAGTCATAACCTAAGCTACTGAGCAGAGGTTTAACAAATTCAAAAGAATTAACTGGATAACCTGATGAAAATAGAGAAATTGTCAGCAACGCCCCATTGCCCAGTAATTGAAACAAAACAACACGATATTGAAGCAAACTACATAGAGTAGATGAGAGGATTATGAAAAGTAAGAAAGTCTGGTTGTAGATTTACCATCTGATACATAATATGGCTGGCCAGCAGCTACTGGATCTCTTCCTTTACCAGGGATGTCGTCCAAAAGCCCCATGCTTGCCAATATCAAAGCAAGCACGAGATTATCCACATAGATCCAGTCAGTTTTAGCACTTGGTTCCCCAACTCTAAAGGGTAGCAAGCCTAACTTGGCCAAGGAGACCAACCTAGGAAAATGCCTCTCTTCCCCAGGTCCGTAGATAGCACAAGAACGTATAGCGCAGGTGTGAAGGCATTTGTCGTTCCTGTTCCTACAAATGCAAAGCTTAAGCGAAGGTTATTATACAATCTTCACAAATCCTCAGTCAAATCAGCACGATATCCCAATGTTATAATACAATCTTCAAATACAAGTAAACAAACTAGAGAAATCAAAACCATGGAAATAAACAGATGTGTATATATATATATATATTTCTAATTCACTTACTTTAAGGCGCGCCCGTTGGTCTTCAGAACTAACTGTTCTGCAATGGATTTACTTCGACCATATGCATCAACATGATCATCAATTGGTAAATAAGGCAATCCCTCGTTCCCATTAACAATCTCTTGACCTCCAAATACTACATTATATGTACTCATATATATGAGCCGTCTAACGCCGAATTCCAGGCAAGCATCCAAGACATGGCATGTTCCATTAATATTCACCTCATCAATGCGACCAACTTGAAGCATTTCTTTCCCTGACAACCCATATGCAGCCAGGTGGAATACACAATCAACACCACGAAGAGCTCTTTCCACATCCTTTTTGCAGGTAACATCCCCTACATGACTGCAAGAGTTAAACGTTGACAGAAGCCTAGTGTTGCACTCAATTTTACTTTACTACACAGAGAAATGCATCACTGAATATGCAAACCATCGAAACTCACGACGATACCATTCTCCGGGAAGGAGTGCAAACCAAAAAAAAAAAAAAAAGGAAAAAAAAAAGAGTTTAATCGAGACAAATAGTGGCAGGATGATCAAAGTAGATGCATATTCATACAAGACCCGAGTAGGCGGGTCGGGCGGAGAGATTATAAACAGTAAAACGGGGGCCCTAATTGCAGAGAGGAATGACCAACCTTGGATGATTTTGACTCCGTGATTCTTGAGGTCGTCGGACCAAGGAGAGGCTGATCGAAGGTCAAAGGCTCGGACCTGGAGAGCGCCTCTACGGACAAGCTCTAAGCAGAGGGCGGAGCCGGCGAAGCCCAATGCACCGGTGACGGCGAAGGTGTTGCCTTCAATGCCTTCATTGGCGCTCAAATGCATCTCGTGAGGTCAAAATTTGGAGTAATTACAGACAGTATGGGAGTCTTTGACGAAAAATCAAAGAGCAAATCAAAGTGTTGCCGAGAATCCAAAGAAGACGACGGCAAATTTGAGTAGAACTAGAGAATCACAGATAGATCTACCCTTTTTCGTGTAACCTCCAGTGGTTTGATTTTAAAATTAATTCGATTCGTTTCTTTTCTCGGCTAATAATTTCTTCTCCGACTAAAACTAGCTGCTTTGGTGATTAATTATTTTTTAGTTTTTGTCAGAAAAAAAAAAAAAAGGAACCATTTTGATTTTGTGAGAAAAATATTGAAAACAAGTCTTCTTTTAAAGTAATTCTTTGACTAATTGCCAAATTACCAAAATATTTACGTCCACATATACATGTATGTTGTAATTATTTTAAATGTAAAAAATATAACAAAATGATACTATCTATAAGTTTAGATGGCTAGATTTATTAAATAATATTCAATTTGATAAATGTCATTAAACAAATATTTTACTATATTTATAAATATTTTAATTTAAATTACTTAATTTAAAAACAATAAAAGATTAAAAAATAAAAATGGCAAGTTGTTGGCCCCCTCCCTTGAAAATGTTGTTATTAATTGGACACAATTTAGGGCATGTCGTTTTCTCTTTTTAATTTTAAGAAAATGGGTGTTTTACACATAATCTATTTTCCATTTTTAATTTTCTTTTAAACATTTAAAGAAAAAAGGTTTTTTAAATTGTGTTATTGCATTGTTATTGAGATATTCTTTTTAGCTTCTCCTCCACACTTTTGATGCTCTAAACTAGAGTGACGTTTTCATCTCTTTCATTCTATCTCCTTCATTTTCATCTTCTTCCTCAAGTTCTTGTCTATCTCAATCCTTGATGCCTCTGGTCCATTTTCATTATTGTATCACATTTCCATAACATTTTAAGGTTAAAAGCACCAATCTTGTATTTAAAATTTAAATTATTAAATTAAATAATAGAAGTTTCTAATATTTTAAGATAGAAAGGAAAAAGAACGATTAATAACAATTTATACATAAAAATAAAAGAAATTATCTTAAATGACGAAACTACTGAGAATATTTACAATTAATAGCAAAATACACAGTCTATCTCGATAGACCGCAATAAACTACTATACGTGTCTATCGTGACAAAGATAATAGTCTATCGCAGATAAACAGTAAAATTTTGCTATATTTGTAAATATTTTGGTTCATTTTGCTATATTTGAAAAGAAATCTAAGAATAAAATATACATGACATAAGTTTTTGTGGGACAGTGAAGAGTAGAATAGATAAAATGAGCTTAGTCTTTGAAATCTACATGAAAGTTTGTACAAGTTATATTGATTTGCGTGAAAAAGAAAATGTCATTCAACATAATTGTGACATTTCTTAATGACCAACACCACTTAGAAAATGATTTGTTATTTTTAACCCCATCAAATTATTTTATCATAATTGATAACATAAATTTTTGAAATAATTAAATTTGTTTACGTGTATGATGAGAGTAGAATACATTCTAAAGATTACCGGTACTATGATGAATAAAAAATAAAAAAAAAAAAAAAAAAAAAGAAAAAAAAAGATAATTTAAAAATTTGTATTGTACATCTAAAAATGCAAAACTGTGTGACAACATTGTATTGGATGGTCCTACACCCCACCTAATCCATGGTCATTGTGAAAAGAAAAAGAAAAAGAAAAAGAAAGGAATAAGCAAAAGAGAAGCTGGCTATGCTATACCCACCCAGAAAAGGAAAATAGAAGAAGGGAAAGTTCTAGAAGAAGGAGGTGTAGGGGGAGAATCTGAAGGCGCCATAAGTGGCGGCGTAGGCATTAAGAAGCTCGTTTTGAGCGGACCAAAACTCAGCTTTGAGACCACTTCTCCTAATGGCTTTCAGAATTTTGTTCCGGTGAATGTAGCTGCTCACCGCCACCTTCTGGCTGTTTGCATCCACCTCCACCTTCTCCACCCCTGCAATTTCACATCCACATTCACATTCAAACACAAATTCCCAATATATATATATAAAATATATAATTTTTCCTTTACCTTTCAATTTCGACAGACATTTTCTCAGCCTTTTCTCGTGGATTCCCACCATCTCTACTTTCAATTCAACTGTCTGAACAATGCAAAAGCAAAACAAATACTTAGTCTCCTCCTCCTAATATACATACATAAATAATGTAATCTACAAAGATTGCAGTTAAGAATTAGTACCTCCATGGAACTTGAAGCCTCACCAAGTAACGAAAAACAAAAGAAATGGTGGGTTCAGGTTGAAGTTGAAGTTGGGGGAAAACTAAGGAAAGCAGAAGGGTTTATATACAGAGGCTTTAGAAGACAAAAGTGAAGCAATGATCGGTCTTCCAGAACAATGAACCCCGATTCAATCTAATCTGCTTTTTCCAAAGAAACACACAGACAGATCCAAATTACGAGAAAGAGTGTTGAAGATTCAAGAATCCCCTCTTCTCAAAGCAATGTGGAAGTGGGATCACCCAATTTTCAAAATCCTTGGCTTTGACCAGTCCAAATTCGCTTTATTTCTTTTACTAAAATGCTCCAGAACAAAATAAAAAAAGCATCATCCAATTTGGATCACATCCTCCCCATCCATTTCCATCACAAATCCCATCTTTATCTTTATTATTATTATTATTATTATTATTATTTTTTTTTTTTAAATAAAAAAAGACATAACACCCCTGATTGCAAGTTTGGTATTTTTAACCTCTACTCAGAATTGACAGGTCCAACACATAGCCGATTTGCTTTATAAAATCCATTTGAAACTTGCATTTGCTTAATCAGAAAGAAACAGTGGGTTGTCTTAGATCGCATTCACAAAGGCAGAGGACACAGACATGGAACCGACAGAGATTCGAAGGAACAGAGTCATCAGAGCCCTCTCTTAGTCTTCACTTTATGAATTTCGAATTTTCAGACGGTAGAATCTTCATTATTCTTCTCGAACTTAGCGTAGACTTCATCGGATTTGCAATCCCTTTCCCCATTTTTTCAAAATTTCATTCATATATAACAAATCTCCTAAAAAGGCCAACAACATTGAAATGAAATGAAATGAATAAGCTGACGCTAACGCTGAGAAACTCTTCCCAGCATACGAACCCAAAACAAAAGAGTAGTTTGAAAAGTCAAAATGAAGCCAGTTTAATAGAGTTATGATTAAAATAAGAGTGTGATGTGAGGGGTGGAGAAAGGGCAGAAATGCTCTTCGATTCGCATATTCAAGGTATCTGGTGTAAAGAGACTTAAAAACTCCGTCTTGGTCAATACAATAGTCCACGCCCCAATCAAATCAAAAGAACCTTCCCACCCTTCTTATCATCAAGTCATCTTCTTTAATTGCCGCCATCAAAAACCCATTTTCCATCTCATAAATTGCTTCCTCTGTTTTCCGTAATTACCGATGGGGCTCAAAGTGCTTTCCGCTCTCGACACTGCCAAAACCCAATTGTACCATTTCAAGGCCATCGTCATCGCCGGGATGGGCCTCTTCACCGACGCCTACGATCTCTTCAGTATCACTCCCATTATGACTCTCCTCGGACGTGTCTATTACCCTGACCAACACTACGAGATTCCGGCCGCCGTCAAATCCGCTATGCTCGCGGTGGCTCTTCTGGGGACGGCGATGGGTCAACTGGTGTTTGGCATACTCGGAGACAGAGTGGGAAGGCGGCGCGTGTACGGACTCGCATTGGCGCTGATGGTGGTGAGTTCCATCGACTGTGGATTCTCAATCTGCACCACCAGGAGCTGTGTCCTTGTGAGCCTAGGGTTTTTCAGGTTCCTTCTGGGGCTGGGAATTGGGGGAGATTACCCATTGTCGGCGACCATAATGTCGGAGTTCGCTAACAAGAAGACACGTGGAGCGTTCATAGCGGCGGTGTTCTCGATGCAGGGATTCGGGATCTTGGCCAGCGCCACCGTCACCATGATCGTCTGCTCCATATTCGATCGGGCCTCTAACTACCCAACCAGTGATCGTACTCCGATGGGGGCCGATATTGCTTGGAGGCTGATTCTCATGCTCGGCGCTGTGCCGGCGGCGATGACTTATTACTGGCGAATGATGATGCCGGAAACTGCCAGGTACATTCTTTTTTCTTCCCCCTCTTTTCCTTTGGAGCTTTGTTTTGGAATTATCGGGCCCAACCAAATTGAGCGGTTGACTTTCAATATCTTAAACTAAATTCTCACGCGTACGTCTTGTTGTAATCAATCATAATTTAGTATTCTAAACATCCTTTTCGTCTTACGAACTGTCTGTGGAATCACTTCCACGGAAATATATATTAAAGTAGATGCATGTCCAGTTGTTTCAAATTTTATTGACATTTAACAATTTTTAATCTCATCCTTTATTTTTCAGCTTAAATTACCACATATCCTATTAAATTGAACTTACACTTTTGTTTTCATAGTGTTTATAAATAGATTGCCATTAGTTTGGGATCCAAACCTTGAGTGTTAAGAAATCAAAACCACTCTAACAGAACTCAACTCTATCAATTCCAAAACCAATTTAATCTCAACCTCTAAGATTAAATTGGCTAGAATACGAATTACTTAGATGATAAGAAACCAAGGATCAGACAAAACTTGTAACTCCCATCAACCCTTAATTTTAAATCACTCCACAAGTTATAATAAGACAATTTAATTCTTACCTAACGCTAGCAAGATACAAAGTTTAAAAGCTTTCCAAGGTTCTAGAAATCCAAAATTTAACATTTTCAAATTTTTCATATGTCTAATTAGTACAACTTACCTAGCTTATATAGTCCCAAAACAAGACCGTAGATATTCTACAAAGTATTTCAATTTTAAATGCAAATCTCAGTCATTTAGTATATTGGGGATCATAGCCCTAAGGTATCTTTATGTACCAATTCAATTAGAGTTCCCATTAAAACGGGTCAATCTAGGAATAGGTTCTTTATACTCCATTAGGAATCTAGAAATCTAGAAGCTCAATTAAGGCAATGTACATTCATAACCCATATTTTATTATAATATGATGGGGGTGATTTGATGACAGATACACGGCTCTGGTTGAGAGGAATGTGGAACAAGCGGCAAAGGATATGGAAAAAGTGTTGGATGTGTCGTTGGTTGATATCACGGAAGACAGCCCTGTGCCCCCTTCTCCCCCAAATTTCTCCTTCTTTTCCAACCAATTTCTTCGCCGCCATGGCCGCGATCTCCTTTCCTGTGCCGCCTCCTGGTTCCTCGTCGACATCGTCTTCTACAGCAGCAACCTCTTCCAATCCAAAATCTACACCCAATTCCTTCCTTCCAACCAAAAATCCATCAACGTCTACCATCAAGCCTTCAACGAAGCCAGACTCCAAGCCATCGTCGCCGTCTGTTCCACCATTCCTGGCTACTGGATCTCCGTCTTTTTCATCGACCGTCTCGGCCGAGTCACCATCCAAATCCTCGGATTTCTCTTCATGGCCCTCGGCTATCTCCTCATCGCCATCCCCTACAACTCTTTCTGGGTCTCCGATAAACACAAATACGGATTCATGCTATTCTACTGCCTCACATTCTTCTTCTCAAATTTCGGCCCCAACACCACCACTTTCATTCTCCCCGCCGAGCTCTTTCCCGCTAGGTTCCGTTCCACCTGCCATGGAATCTCCGGCGCCGCCGGCAAAATCGGGGCCATAATCGGAGCCGTGGGCTTCCTGTGGGCCTCGCACGACCGGAAGGACGGCGGAATTGGGATGAAGGCATCGTTGATGTTGCTTGGTGGGGTGAGTCTTGCGGGAGTGGCTGTCACGTATTTCTTCACCAGAGAAACCAATGGAAGGTCGTTGGAAGAGAATGAGAAGGAAGATGAATACGCCGGGATTTTGTTTCTCAGGTGCTTTCACTTTCACCCTCACCCTCACCACGCTACTGCTACTCCTACTGCTACTGCCTACTCCCGCCCGTCTGTTGCTCAACACGACGACATGTCGTCACGTTCTACCTCCAACTCCATTCCAACTACTACCACACCAATTCATTATTAGACACATAGCAAGGAATTAGCCTAATTTTTATTTTAAAAGAAAACAAATCATTCACTTTCGTCATTTTTTTTTTAAGAAAAAAAAAACTCTTATTTTTACAATACATGTAATACAAGCCTTTTTATTTGTTTTGAAATAACTATCTTTGAATTATAAATTTGTTAGTGTTTCAATCGAAAATTGGGACTTTCAACAATAACTTGTAGCGGTGACTTGAAATATATCACACCTCTTCTACGTCTCAATTTTAATTTAAAAATTCTAACGGGTTTCTTTGAAACATTTTTTAAAAATCAAATTAATAGAAGTATATTTGAAATCGAACGATAAAATTTGAGAGGGTTTTTTTAGTCTGTAATATATGTGAGGTAAGGTGAAGAATGAAGTTATTCAATTATGTATGGTTTTCATTTTATCTGTATTATAGTTGCTTTTCAAGGCTTAGAATTAGTGGGAATAAATATGTAAAATCGGTGTGTCTACAATATATGGTATTTTCTTATTTGAAGTTGTTTATATTTCTTTAGTAATATCATGTGTATTGGAAATTCTTTGGAAATGTAAGGGTCCTGCTTATAATAACAATAGACTACTTCACTCAGACTAATTATTTTATAATCTATTTAAGAGATAGATTGAATTTGGTTAAAAATGAAATCTATATAGAAATGTTTTTTTTTCTTTTAAGGAAACATATAAAAGTAGGTATGACTAACTTGTTTTCCAGCATTATTCATTTGGATTTAAAAATATTGTGACTTAATGAACCTATTTAGATTAAAGATATACTAATTCCAACATCTTATATATGTAACAAAGCTTGATGTTGGAATGAATTATCCCATAAAAGATAAACTATTGTAAATATTATTGAATTTTAGTTGGAAAGTTCATTGTTCTTCCATTTTTTTTTATTTTAAAAAATATATTTCCGTTCTTAAAAAACAAAGATAGGAAAATCAATGGTAAGTTTGTTAGAATTATATTTTATCTAGCTGTTTTTTTTTTTAATTGTTTTTAATTTTTTTATTAGTGGTTTGCTTGTAAAGTTTCAATGGTAGGATAGGAAGTAGAATGCTAATTCTCATATCCTCGTTAATTCTCTCTCTATATACTTTTAATCTTTTTCATCTCCAAAATATGGAGTTTTCTTAACGAGTGACGTGAATTATAATCTAATCTTATGTTTTTTAAAAAATAGTAGAATAAATGCTTTTATTTATATTTACAAAATATGATATTTAAGGTACCATACCAAACACATACTAGTATAACTCATACTAAAATATTATGCATCTCAAATACAAACCATTATAATCTACCATAACCAATTAAGCGCCCCCAAACAACGCCAATATTTACAAAGAAGACAATGGAAAATAGAGAAATAAGAGAACAAATTAACATATTTGTATTGGGTAAGAATTGAACCAACCACCAAGGGATTATAAAATACTTGCCACCATATGAAGACAATTCATCGTCACTCCAATCATATACTACAATAACTCAAATTATTTTAAATGTTTGTGGATATAGTTTTTTAGAGACAAACTTTTTCAAAATTGTCTTTTGAAAATTACAATAATTTCATAATAAATTTTCAAATATTTATATATAAAAAAATAGATTCTTTTTTGACATAGCAAAATGACTCAAATTATTTACAAATATAGAAAAATTTTAAGAATATCTATCGTTAGAAATTTATTGCAGTCTATTGTTAACTTTTTTTTTTATATTTGTAAATAGTTTGCTATCTTTTTTATTTATAATTCTTGGTGGTATATGACGAGGGTGGGATACATAAAAATTAATTTTGAAAAAATTAAAACAATAAAAGCGAGCCAAGTCTTGTAATTAGGTCATCCACACGCTCAAAGTGCTTTGGTACCGCCAAAATTAATTTATTTCCTTTCAAAATAATATCGTCATTGCCGCATTGAGCCTTTTCCCCGCTACTTTTGACCTCCATTCGTTTTTACTCCAATCATCGAACCGGATAAATCTCACTACCACCAGAGAAGCCACCCTGACGCCGACGATGGTAGACTTCGTAGTCGTTTTCTGCGGTAGGCGCAGCCACAATGTTGCGAGTCTCCGATGTTCGGTTCCGTCTGGCAATCGGAATGTGGAGCTTTCATCGCGGACTGCAACGTTCTGGACACTCCATGGCCGCAGTTTCAGGTATGGTACCTATATAATTTTATGCCTGAAATTTCCACGATGTTCTTGCGTATTTCTTGACAAATTTCAAGACCAAAGTTTGACGACCTTTTCATTTTTCTTTCATACTTGCGTGACTTAGAAATTTCATTGCAGAGTAATTAAAAATTGTGGAGGAGTTGGCTTGAATGTATCAACCAAATTAAGGAACACGTAACTGTAATAGACTATGAATCCAATTTTTCTATTGATTTCTTAACTGAAGCAAACTATGTTTATTTCCTACAATTCATCGAGTAACTCCCTTCATTACGTGTACTAAAGCTGTACAGGGTCTTTCCCTGCTGAAGCTATACATTCAACCATTCGGATGTGATATAATTGCATATTCACAATGTCACGTAGAACACTCTATCAAATAAAAAATGGTAGCATTGTCAATACACATTTTTCAGAATCGTACGTCTTTAGGGGAGAAAGAAGAAAACAAAGAAATAAAAGTTAAAGCCATAAATCTTTGGAATATAAAGTGGGAAACATGGGAGAGTTAATTTCGTCACTTATTTTTAGTAGGATAGGAAGCCATTTTATTGATTCCACAGAGCCCTGCAGGCTTCCCAGTGTTCCTCTTCATTCTTATATATCCTTTCTCTCCCCATTTGGGTCCCCAAGAGTTCTTCACAATGATGTAGTCCACTCCCTTTGATGATCCGTATCCAACGGCTGTTACTCCATGATCAAGCTCGGTTCCACAGGGTCCATCGAAAACTCCCTGCATAAAGTTGTAATGTTAATAGCTGTAATAGAGCCACATAGTAGTACCAACAATGTCCGTATGAGTTCCAAATTTTGCTTACTCCGCTGTAGAATTGGAAATCTCTTCCTGAAGCTTCTATGGCCACGCTGAGTGGCTGGTGTGCCAATGCCTTTATGAGGCTGGCTTCATTGTTCTCCGGTACGTCCTTATAGCCCGAGATTGTCACTACCTCCAATTCCCCCTGAAGAAAAGAAATATGAAAATTTCAGAGCTCTTTCCATATAGTCTTATATGTCTGGTCCAATGTAATGTCCAAAAATGGGTTCCGGGGTTGATTATTTGGTAATTGCTTTTACCTTTTTGTTATCGCAAGTGCTTTCCTCCTCGAGATAAGGGTAGTCTTCTTCCTTGTGAAGTCCACCACTAGACACAATAAAAGAAAATGCGTAATCCATGAGGCCCCCATGGCACCCGTTGTTATAAGGTCTATCGCAATCAATTAGTTGCTGCTCTGATAGCGAAGTCAAATTTCCATTAACAATCTTATTTATCCCCTCAACTGCTGCAACAGTGGAAAATGCCCAGCAGCTACCTGTGCAATTTCAAAGCCCATTCAAAATACTGCTGAATATCTGTTTCTTCTTTATTAGATACAGATAGATATATGAATGCAAAATGGAAGTTAGATATATTACTTACCACATGAACCTTGGTTCTTGACACGAGTGACAGCGCCTTTCCTTCTCCAATCTACTGACTTGGGCAAATCTACGACATCCTTATAGGTGAACTCTTCTGGGGATTGCCTTGTTCGAGACGACTCAACTTTTAGACCAAGATACATCTTTTTGAACTCTTGGTGGGTCAAATCAGCAAACTCATTAAGTCCAAGCCAATAACTACTCACTTTCTTGTTTGTTTCGTCAATGTGCTTCAAGTTGTCTTTAAACACCTCAAATCTTTGCCACTTTTCTTCGATGGTCTCATAAATCTTGCCATGCTTTGATATCCATTCTTCGAATAGCTCAACTAGTTTATCCATGGAAGTCAAGTCTTCTGGCGAGTAACCCACAATGGAAAAGTCCTTCCCACAACTTGCTACGACAAAAAGGGACATGCACAGGCCTAGAGATAGTAACTTAGACAGAGCCATTGCTAGCTCTCTAGTCTTGGAATTTGCAAATATTGTTGATTGGGGAAAAGGCAGAAAGAATGGGTTGGATGAAACGAAGAGATTTAGGGAATCATTTATACTACTAAGAGGAATGAATGAATGTGTTTGTGTGCAGCTTAGCAAGTTTTGCTTAAAAGCAAAGTTGATATAATATATATACAAGCACATATCTATATTTATATAGGAATATTGATACCCAGCCTTTAAGAATGGTTTGTGTGTATTAACTGACTTTGAATCTACGCTTTCTGTCATTCTCATTCATGTAGTTTGTTAAATGACTAAAAAAACTTGGTTCCACTTCACACCGAAGGAAAGTTCTTTATTCTTCTTTTCTAAACAGATGACTAAGGGGCATTTGGAACCGGAATGCAGTTATTTAGTCTGGAAAATGCTAAGTTCAAGTTGTATAGCCGCAAGACCTATAGTCTAAGGAGTAAACTGTGTTTTAGTCTTAGAGCCCTGAATTATTTGGGCCAAACAAGAGCATAATTATCTCCCAACTGTTACTCTTTGGGCCAAATATACCATAACAAGTCAATGTTTGTGTCGATTTAGAGATACAGTTTTTCCAACCTCAAAATAATTGTATTGCTACATACATTCAAGAAAATTTTTAAATTGCCTAAAAAAATTACACTACCTCAAAATAATATTAATCATAATAATATTTAATAAAAGTACACTGTAAATTTCAGATGATGTATATTGGGTTTGTATAAGCAAATTAAATTAATAAAAAATGATGGATACGCTTTTTAATTTAGAATTTAGTGAGATAACCATTATTAATTGACCTAATGGTGAAAAAGTAGACATAATCTCATTAAATGGCTAAGAGGTCATGGTTTTAGTGGCCACCTATTTAGGATTTATTATCTTACAATTTTCCTTGAAATTCAAATGTTGTAAGGTTAAACATATTGTATCGTGAGATTAGTTGAGGTGTGCGTGAATTGGCACAAAAACTCACGGATATCGAAAAAGAAAAAATAGTGGGATTGGAATTTTTATTATTATTATCATCATCATCATCATCATCATCATCATCATCATCATCATCATATTGTGTGTGACATTTTAAAATTTAAAGGCCAAAGGTAAAATTGTAATATTTTAAAACTTATGGAATATTTTCAAAACTTAATACTAAAACGGTAACATTTTGAAATTTAGTAATTTAGTGGCTAAATAAAAACTAAAATTTATTTCTCCCTTCTTTTTATTACTTTTAACTTTAAGGTAGCATAGCTAACTTGATACAATTGAATTAATGATCAATACTATATGATGGTGGTGGATGCTCAAAAGGAACAAAACAAAAACTAGATTAGTATCTTATTTATTAAAATCAAATAAGGTAGAGATTCAAATTTTAGACCTTTGATTAAGACATACACTTTATTTCACGTATGTTTAATACAATAAAAGTTATTAAACACCCAATTATTGTAGTAACTTAAATGCATGGTGAAAGTTGACATAAATACAAACTCTTTCGAAGATGACGTATTTTTTTCGCAATAATAGAAAATCTAAATGAAGTTTATTAAATTAAAAAATCATATTGAGTTGAAAAAATAAATAGAACTTTGGCACTTGAGGTTCTTGAAAAAAAAAAAAAAAAGAACTGATTTAATTTTGAAAAGAAAAGATTTTTTTTAAAAAAAAAAAATTTAAAAAGCATGCTTGATTATACCAGATAGGAAATCCCTGTTTAGGTTGAGAATGAAAGTGGAAAAGAAAATTCTTGCAAGCTATACGAAGAGAGTGACAGAGAATACTTTCTCTAACCCAAGCTCCTCCCGTTTATCTTATGTTTATACTTTTTTTTTTTTTTTTATAATGTAATTATTTTTTTAAAAAAAAGTATTCAAAATTTCAAATTCTAGTTTGACTTTGAACCATAGATTTCGGAAGGACTTTAGTTTCATTGGTTTGACTTTGATGGTTATGCTTATATTTGGTAAGCATGCTTATTTAGATTATTGAGTTCATAGCTCCATGAATTGAAGTAGTAAAATTACTCTGGCTACATTCTAGGCACTAACTTCTACACTTCTACAAATCTGAACCCTACCAATCAAGCTTTTGAAATTTATTTTTCTGTATCATTCAAAATGTTTTACAAACTCAAATTTGTGAAAACCTAGCAGACTGCCAAAAACCAATGCTTCAAATTCGGTAAGCAGATTAATGGTAGACGTATTAAGAGTTGTTTAGTTAAGAAGGTGTTAGTAATGTTGATGTTGGCATCTGGTTACAGACACGTGTATATATACTTCCACTTGGAGATTTTAATAACAGATTAGAATATTTTCCTCCATAGCTTACATTTATTTGATAGGTAGAAAGAAGTGGTAACTGGGAACTGGGAAATGAATTAAAGAGTTTGGAGAATGAATGAGAATGTGAAGTTCAAGAGTGACAAAAGCAAGTGGAAGACAAGAGTGATGAGGAAATAAGAGACAATTGTTGTTTAATAATTGTAGTTTTATTATTATTGTTGTTGTTGTTGTTTATTCACACTCATCTGTTCTGTTCTGTTCTGTTCTGTTCTGTTCTGTTCTGTTCTACTCTGCTCCGCCCCGCTCTTTCCCCAATTATTTTCACACTCTCTTCCCCTTCCGTTTTCACCTATGACTCAGCCTCGTGGTCCCCTCTCCCCCTTCTGCTCCATTTTGTACGGGCTTTTTCTTTAGAGAGACATGGGAAATTACCAACTGTGCCCCTCTTTTTTTATTTTCATTTTTGCCCACCGAAGCCTATTTTGCATGCCAAAATTACCAAATCTGCCCCTACTATTGAGCTGTAAGCGTTGGTGTTGTTAATTAACAAACACGGAATGGGGGAGGAGGAAGAAGAAGAAGATGACGACGCATCCCCGATGCCAAATGGCTTCCCCTTCTCGTTTTCTGTTTTGAAATGAAATTCATTAATGACAATGGAGAATCAATCTGCCTTCTGCCTTCCCTTCTGCCTTCTGTGACTCAACTCTCTCTACCCAACCGGCCCCAAACTTACAATCATATTTCCTTTTTTATATATATTAACCCCAATCATTCCCTTCCAATTTTTTCCATTTTATTTCAAAAATCTGATGAGATTATTTGCAGAGTGGTCCCTGTATTTTCTAAAAGTTGCACTTTTTCTTCTGCTTGTGCTTCGTGCCTTCCAGCTCCACTCGTCGAACTACTCATCCACCTCCCTTCCTCCTCTCCTTACTACTAGTTATACTCGACAGTCTCGACTCCTTCCCTTTTGTATATTTACACTCATCGGATTTGTATTAAAAAAAAAAAAAAAAAAACGACAAATCGACGAATTTAAGGTCCCACGCAACCTGTTGGCTTTATACACATTGACTTGTCTTTTCATTTGCATCCTCCCAATATAACAAAAACAAAGCCTTCCTTAGCACGTGTGTGCGTGTAAGTGCATGCATTCGTTCCTCTTCCATTTACAAAAAAAAAAAAAAAAAAAAAAAAAAANAAGAAAGAAATTTCGAGGCTATTTTTTCTTTGTGGACACATTAATATATTAATAATCAGCCCCCTCTGCATTGAATTGGAGTGTGCAATGCCTTAAATTCTCATGTCCCCAGCACTGACTCTTTGGACCAGTTTTCTTTGACAACGCCACACATCAACGTCTCTATTGATTAGGAAGAAAATATCCTTAAAATGCAAAGTAGAAGAAGAGTGGCGTACGTGTGGGGTGAGATACAGTGAAACTTTTCCACCCATTCCAGCTCAAAGCAATTTAAAGAAAACGAAAGCAAAGGCAGAGGCAGCGCCCAAATAGCTAGGCTTATGTAAACCTACCTATTCGGCTATTACAATACAATGCATCAGTAAATCTTTGGCGTTGCAGTTCTATTATCTTTTACTTCACTCAGTGGTTATAACTCTTCTTGTGCTGTGTTCATTAAATAAATTTTATTATTATTATTATTATTATTATTATTATTATTATTAGGTGATGATAAGTACACGTGCAACGCCGACTGATTTCATTGCACTGCAATGGCCACCACTTGGAATTGCATAAATCAGCCCACAAAAACATTTATTACAATCAAGATTCAAGTGCCCCACCCTAAGTTCTATTCCATTCTACTCTGTCCCCCTTATCTCCATCATTATCTCCTTTCTCTTTCTTCCTTCCATGCCCTCATTTTTCACTGTTGATAATATTATTATCCAATGGGTTTGCCTTTTTTTTTTTTTGTTTAATAATGTTGTGTGTGTATGAAACCATATGCGTATATAGGTTAAAAAAGTTGATGCAGTTTCGGAAGGCATGGGAAACAATTAATTATCTCGTCTGATTAACTCGATTTTCAAGAGAGAAAAAGAAAAAAAAAGTATGATGATGATCTCATTATCTCTCTCCTTAGTCCTTTCCCTCCCTTTGTGTGTAGATTATTATCTCACTTTTATTTATCCCGAAAACAAACATGCGCACGCATAAATCCCTCTCTATCACACTAACTTTTGCATTTAACATTCTCCTACCAAACCGCCCCTTTTTCTTTTTCTCTTTTTTCCCCCAACAAAAAAAACATATTAATAAAATATAATTTTGTTGGCTACCTAGTCCGGGAAGGGAAGGCCTTTTTCAGGTGCGTTTCTCTAGGCCCCCATGAAAGCATTTTAAGAATCTCAAATCTATATCTCTCTGCCCTCCTCAT
>QLSR01000041.1:236116-260114 GCA_031780015.1 Citrullus colocynthis
AAAAAAAATCAACCCCAGTTTCAACATAGCGAGTGAGAGGTAATAGAACAAATACCAAAGCTTATAATGCTCAAGTAGCATTCAACGTGATTCCCAAACATTTTTCTGCAAATTTAAGCAGTAATTTGAAACCCATATGTCGAGAAACGAGGTATCAAGAAATTATCATGCATCACAGATAGTCAGCCATTAAATCTCATGGAAATTTTCTTTTCCAGTGTGTGTGTCGGGGGGGATCAAAAAATAAGAAACCTTACGTTCAAGTAATAGAAGCATAACCAATGATGAAGCTAAGGAGATCAACTACTAATATGCCCATGACATGGCTGGTCATCTAGATGATAATCCTAGAAAAAGATAAACACTCCCCAAATTGGATCTAATAGAGCCTACTTCTTTCATCCCCTCCAAACCTAGTTTATTCGGTCTAATTTCACGCAAAGTCAAAACAGAATTGTTAAGCAATTCGATTAGAAGATACGCAAAGAAGGGTAATAAATGTAGAGACAAGTTCAATACGTTTGGTAAACGCGCCAATCACAACGACGATGGAAATATAAACTCAAGTATCTTAATTAAACAAAATCAGGAATACAAGTACAAATCCATCGGATATAACTACTATCAATTTCGTAACCAATGATTATCAGATACACGGAACATCAACTGCTGATGCCTGATTGCAACCACAACGAGCATTTATTCAAAAAGAAAGCAAGACGTTCGTTGACATAAAGAATGCAGCAGTCGGATAAAATCATGTATCGACATTTCAGAAAAAGAATGGAACAAGGATGAAGTGTAAAACGGTAACCCTAAGGGATGACAGATCGTACCGAAGAGGTGAAAGAAGGGGAAAGAGCCCTATTTGGAAGACTTATCGTCATTCTTGTAGTACACGTAATCGGGAGGAGAGTAAACGAGAGCGGCGGCCATGGCTCCCGGAAGAACAAGGTACTTGGCGAACACGGCGAGCTTCCTCACCAGGGGTTCTCCTCTCATCAGCGCCATTATTGTTCTGCAGATTTCACCGAAAGGATCTGCCAATTCCTATACGATTTGATGTAAAAGGGATTAAGGAAGTTGGTCCATTACACTTTATTCGCCGCCATTACATTCTTCAGTGAATGGTTTGGCCCATTCACACGCAAATTTTGGGCCTAAGTTTCCTTGAAGTTTACGGGCCATAAGCTGAAGTCATGAGGTTTTTTTCCGGATCATTTTCGGAAGCGTCGTTATGTGATTTGACCCGTCATTCACGGACGTATAAAATCTAACATCTTGTTTATATCATATTCACTATCACTATCGCATTTCAGATAGGGTTACATTAGGGATGGTCAATCTATCATATCTCTAACACGATGGTCATCTTTATAGCAATAAGAAAAAAATCACAACAAATTTGCATAAATTTGGAAAAAACATAACAAACTTATGCATTTTATAACTTATTGTATTAAGAAGGACCATATGTAGCCCTAACGTGATAATCATCTTTGTCGTGACAGAGTTAGTTATCGTGTTAGGGCTACAATAGATTAAAGTTAAATTTCATACTTGTGTGAATGATGAGTCAAAAAATATAAAGAGACTTGTAGGAATGTCATATGTACAATAAACTGCTAAAGTCATCCACAAACCACCCTTTTTTTTTATATATTATTTTTAAATTTTTAGCCTATACTATAATCCACCATCGCTAATATTTCATAAATATTTTAAGATATTGAAAATTTTCATATCTAGATTTCCGCTTAGTTTTTGGACCTTTTAAGCCTTTGATTCACTATCTCTCAAAATTAGA
This sequence comes from Citrullus colocynthis, assembly GCA_031780015.1. Taxonomy (NCBI): domain Eukaryota; kingdom Viridiplantae; phylum Streptophyta; class Magnoliopsida; order Cucurbitales; family Cucurbitaceae; genus Citrullus; species Citrullus colocynthis. The sequence goes on from QLSR01000041.1 coordinate 237,924, forward strand.
AAACCATATATATTTTGGAAGATTGGATTATTTTATTTAATGAAATATATTTTAAAAAAAGAAAATTGCATTTAATGGTATTATTATGTTTTTCATTTCTTCTGGTATTATTCTAAAAATAAAGAAGATTATCTTCCTCATTTTGATTATAAGATCTCAAATATATGTTGAAGATACTAATAATAGAGTGAAATATGCACATCATTAATATTGGGTTTATTTTATTTAGAACATCGGTGAAAGCCCTATTGTTTTAGGTTAAGGAAATGGGAGTGTGTAACCAATAATCGATGCCCATATTAGTGAAAAGCAAGAATGGTTGATTTTTAGCCAAAATGACTTTGTTGTAAAATCACACCATACTTTTAGTTTTACTTTGCGATTTGATTAAATGGTTCCCTTAAGCCCACAATGCAACATATTAAAACTACAAGACCTCAAGAAGCTAAAAGAACTTCTTACAAGCATGCGCTTAGAAAAAATGTGTGTGGATGATTAATATGGCCATAGTCTTCAATATAACATCTTAATACTCTAAAGTCCAAACAATTAAACCAACTTACTTGAAGCATGTAGTTGTGTATGTGTTTGATAATGATTGGTTATTTCCAATGAAGAAAATGTGTATGTGTGTTGATTAAGATGAACCAGTGTGGTGTGTGTGAAGAATTTATGAAATGGTCATGTGATGGTATTTTATTTTTTTTAATGTAAGATAAACAGTAATATGGAATTATATAGGCGATTAACTTAGGAAATAATCTACAAACTAACCCAGAACTTGGAAGCTGATGGTGGCAATAGCCAATAGGTATGAAGAAAAATGTGATATTTTCAATATAGCATTTGAAACAATTGCTATCCTACAAGAACAAGCTTGGCTTTTGAGTTCTTGAGATAAAAAAAGAAGAAGAATGGCAGGAAGGAATGACGTTCTTGAATCAGGATGCAATAACATCCATCATCATGGATGGAAGCCAAAATGAGATCAAAATTTAGATTACATTGAAACGAAAGAGACACTGTAAATGGCATGGATGAGGAAAGATCAGGGAATAAGGCCTTGCTTGGTGACGACGTCAATGGTGGTGGGCTTAACCTCCGGGAAGCCGCTGCCGGACAAGGTGGGTGCATCAGTGCCGCCGCCGCCGCCGCCGTGATTGGGCTTGGGCTCAAGATGCCCCTCCGCCCCATACCCTTTCCTTTTGTACTCTTCCAAGTCTTTGTATTTCACGTACGGACTGCTCTCCAATGGCAGCAAATCTTCCACTGGAGCCTTATCTTCTCTCCTCCCCATCATTTGCTGCTGTGGTTGCTCTTCGCTATTTGACATTTTCTCCATCTTTCTCTCTCTCTCTCTCTCTGAACAGACCCTGTTTCTTTTCACCTTTTACTTATATTCACAACCCTTAAATAAAGGGAGCAATTATGTCCATGTGTTTCCACCAAAAGTTCAGCTCCCATTTGACCCGCTCTCCCCTCTGAGCCCCACAATCACAAACTCTACATTTCAATTGAATCATAATCATATAATGTTAATTTTAAGTATTGCATATTGCTGAAATTACAAACTGGCAGTTGAGGATTGAAAGTGATCGATGATTAATGCAGAGGGGACCCAAGAAGAACAAGAAGAAGAAGCTGCGTGGCGGTGGCTGTCTGTTTCTGTGTCTATGCATTACATAACGCTGAAGGTTTTATGCCCAGACAAAAATGGCTGGCTCTCCATGCTCCACCCACTGCTTTCTATTACTTATCGTCTCTTCAAATTTCTCCACCTCATATTCTTTCAAACCCCAATGCTCTGCGCATACTTTTTCTCTTATCTGCTTCTCTTCTTCCTCCCTCTGCAACACTTTTGGCTCCAACCTCATCAATGGCGACTGATCAGAATACGTCCCAAAGAAGGGATTCCAATACCCAGCTTCTCGACGAGCTCGAGGCTCTGAGCCAATCGCTCTACCAAACCCACATCTCAACTACTCGAAGAACAGCCTCGCTTGCTCTGCCTCGGAGCTCTCTTCCTTCTATTCCCTCCGCTGAAGATGTGGGCATCGCTAGAATTGACGATAAACTCAACAAGCCGAGGTCCCGGCGGATGTCTCTGTCGCCGTGGCGTTCTCGCCCCAAGCTCGACGACGAGGATAAATCGCAAACAGAACGAAACAGGGTTTCTTCGAGTCAGCCGGAGAGGAGGAAGTTGGATGAAGCGGCGCCGGAGAAGAAGGGGATTTGGAATTGGAAACCGCTTCGAGCTCTCACCCACATCGGAATGCAGAAGATAAGTTGCTTGTTCTCTGTTGAAGTCGTCACCGTCCAGGGCCTTCCCGCCTCCATGAATGGGCTTCGACTTTCCGTTTGTGTGAGAAAGAAAGAGACCAAAGATGGAGCTGTCAACACAATGCCGTCTAGGGTTTCGCAAGGCGCTGCGGATTTCGAAGAGACGTTGTTCCTCAAATGCCATGTTTATTGCACTCGTGGAAACGGCAAGCCTCTGAAGTTCGAGCCTCGTCCGTTTTGGATTTACGCTTTCGCTGTAGATGCTCAAGAGCTTGATTTCGGGAGAAGCCCAGTGGATTTGAGTAAACTGATAGAAGAATCTATGGAGAAGAGTTACGAGGGAGCGCGAGTTCGCCAGTGGGACATTAGCTTCAATCTGGCGGGGAAAGCCAAAGGGGGAGAACTCGTCGTCAAATTAGGGTTTCAGATTATGGAGAAAGACGGAGGTATTGGAATTTACAATCAAGCACAGCCAAAGGAATCGAAATCGGGAAAATCATTCGGGAGAAAGCAATCGAAGACCTCATTCAGCGTCCTTAGTCCGAGATTAACCAGTCAAAGTGAAGCTTGGACTCCATCGCAAACAAGAGCTTCGGCGGATCTTCCAGGAATCGATGACCTAAACTTAGATGAACCAGCGCCAATTCTGTCAACCTCGCCATCTATTAAAAAATCAGAAGAACCGAAGATTGAAGATCTCGATCTTCCAGACTTTGAAGTTGTCGACAAAGGAGTAGAGATTCAGGACAAAAAGGAAGACGTGGAAAAAGAAGAATCTGAAAAATCAGTGGAAGAAAAGTCGACTTCAAACGAGGTAGTCAAGGAAGTTGTACTCGATCAGGCTCATTTGAATCGATTATCAGAACTCGATTCGATCGCACAGCAAATCAAAGCTCTGGAGTCGATGATGGGAGATGAAAACTCTGGGAAAAACGATGAAGAATCCGATTCGCAGAGACTTGATGCCGATGAAGAAAACGTAACGAGGGAATTTCTTCAGATGCTCGAGGAAGAAGACCGTACTATCTCATACAACAATAACAGTAAACTGAGTTACCCTGAAATTCCTCCTCTCCAACTTGAAGAAACAGAGGATTCCTCCGAGACTGAATCCAAATCATACATCTCAGATCTTGGGAAGGGGTTAGGCTGCGTTGTTCAAACCAGAGATGGAGGCTACTTAGCCGCCATGAACCCACTGAACACCCAAGTGTCAAAGAAGGGAACTCCAAAACTAGCGATGCAGATTTCGAAACCATTCATCTTAGCCTCCACACAGTCGCTGAGTGGGTTTGAATTGTTTCAAAGAATGGCTAGCAGTGGACTAGAGGAACTGAGCTCAAAAGTAGTAGCATTAATGTCATCGGATGAACTCATGGGGAAAACAGCAGAACAAATAGCATTTGAAGGAATTGCTTCAGCAATAATTCAAGGGAGAAACAAAGAAGGAGCATGCTCCACCGCGGCCGCTCGCGCCATTGCTGCTGTGAAAGCAATGGCGAGTGCGTTGAGCACAGGAAGGAAAGAGAGGATTTCGACAGGAATTTGGAACTTGAACGAAGTCCCTCTTACCATCGAAGAGATTCTAGCATTGTCAATGCAGAAGCTGGAAGAAATGAGCGTGGAAGCCTTGAAAATCCAGGCGGAAATGGCGGAGGAAGAAGCCCCATTTGACGTCTCTGCTCTGAGTGTGAAAATTGGGGGAAAAGATCAAAATCAAATCCACCCATTGGACTCTGCAGTTCCATATGAAGATTGGATGAAGAAATTCAACTTCAGTGGATATGGAAACAAAAGGGAAGAAGATCAAGAAGAAGGGATCACAGTGGGGGTGGTGGTGCAGCTAAGAGACCCACTAAGGAGATACGAATCAGTAGGGGGTCCAGTGGTGGGTCTGATCCATGCAAAAGAAGCAGAAATGGAAGAGAAAACAAGCAAATACGAAGAGGAAAGAAGATTCAAGGTCACGAGCATGCACGTGGGAGGGTTGAAGGTGAGGGGCGGAGGGAAGAGAAACGCGTGGGACAGTGAAAAGCAGAGGCTGACGGCGATGCAATGGCTGGTGGCGTATGGGATTGGGAAGGCGGCGAAGAAGGGAAGACATTTGGCATCTAAGGGACCAGATTTGCTGTGGAGCTTATCGTCCAGAGTAATGGCGGACATGTGGCTCAAACCTATACGAAACCCAGATGTTAAGTTTGCTAATTAGAACAACCCCTTTCAGTTCCTGCCAGAACCAGCCTCGCCGCGGAGACCCACACCGGAGATTGTGTATGTTTAGTGTGTTGATATTTATTATTTACTATATAATTAAGTATATATAAGAGAGTATATTATGTTCACTAGGAAAACAGGAGGAATTGCATATAGTTCATTTTGTATTTAACTAAAGAATTCGAATAAATCGCCAAAAATCATTATATCTCGCTTTTCCTTTTTTTGGAGTCAATCTTCTAACTGTTTTGTATCTTAATTTTAAATTCTTTTTTGGACAAAAATGAAGCATGCTTTATCAATAATTTCCTATAGTGGTATCGGACAAAATATTTACAGACTCTCAGACTCTTTGCTGATTATAGAGAAAATTCTGAAGCTTGCCTCTCTTGTCTTTTGCCCAAGAACGGGCAACTATATAGCGAACGTTCTTGCTAAGGCAGCCGCTGTTAAGCCCCATTGTCTTTGTATCTCTTCTCCTACTTTAAAAGGAGTATCAGATTACTCTTTCCAACTAAAGACGTGCCATGTTGTCAATGGATCCCAACTATATTGTGAAATCTATTGTCAAACTAAACATGGGAAAAACAAAACATATCTTTCAAAATAGACGGCTAACAAAAAATAATAATAATAATAATAAATGTCATAAAACTCACTCCCGTTTTCAGTGCCACTCAGTTTATATATATATATATATACTCTTAAAACTCTCTCATCCCAAGGACCAAGAATGCTATAAATTTACACATGATTAGGATAAAAAGGAAAAAAGAAAAAGAAACAAAAAGTTGATTATTGTGTACCTTTTGGGATTGAGAAAGAGAAGTTGACTAAAAGGACAAACGCAATAATAATAAATAAATAAATGGTAGGAAGAAAACCTTACCCATCACCTAAAAAAAACATGAGAAAGTTAAAGGCGAGGAAACATAACCGAGGATTGTGAAAATGAACCAGATATGATATTGAAGTTTTAAAATAAGAACCTATAGGTAATTGGGGTGAAATTATTAAAATAACATGATGACCAATATTCGTAAATATTAGACTTTAATAAATAATCTTGAAATATATATATATATATATATATATATATATATATTTGAGGAATTGAAAGGAATCGGTAGAAAAATATAGCAAGAAAGTGTCCAAAAATTGAGAAAAATATATATAGTCCAACCCAGCTAGGACGATGTCCCGACCCTCAGAGACGGGCTACATATATATTGAATGTACAATAATTGGAAAAAGTATAAATAAGTGCATACATTGTCCAAGAATTTTACTTGAAATCAACATTAGAACACAAAAGTTTGAAGTTTTAATACCACCATTGAACCGACGGGCCCATCCTATCCTTGAATAAACAGGCTCAAATGATTCTACAAATTAAAAGTTCCAAATCTCATTCACGTACACGCCAGTTTTGGAAAAACCATTCTCAAAATATGGGGTGGGAGTAGGAGTTCAAACCTTCGGGAATGCCATAATCTCTGGGTCATGATAATGATAGCTGAACAAGTCCATCTTCAGATATCTATTGAATGCGACAAGGCAGAGGCCAGAATCCGACTAACCAATAATCAGTATTATTACCAAGAAGCTATTATATTCCCCCAATTCAATAAAGTGCATTTTTTAAGAGTTTGTCTCCAACAACAGAAATACCTAAGGAAACAGGTCTGCACGCATTGATACTATACAGTAGGCCCCTCAATAACTAACTTCGTGGTGCGTATTAACAACAAAACTCTGCAAGCTAATCCTATTTATACAGCAAACCTGCATGATGAATACACACATTCAAAATTTTCAGAGGAGCATAATCCATTGGTAAAATGATTATATCCACCAAGATAGCGGATATATCCTAAAGGACCGTACCTCAGGATTTCTGTGCTTCATCAGATGATGATTGATCCCCGAAAGAACTTGGGAGATGTCCCGAGTTTGGAGGCTTTGACTCTCCAGCTTGGTGATCTGAAAAACTTTGTTCTACTTGTTCATCTGACTTGGATTTCGACTTAAAAGGCCTCTCAAAGTCCTTCACACTTCCAGGATCTATAAATAAATTATTCAGCTTCTGTTCCTGCAGAAAATGTAAATATAAATATATAAGGGTGACTCGTATTAAGATAATTAACTGGATAGCCATTTACACTATTACTGAGGAACCATATCTAAATGGCATCATCACAGTAATAACTAATTTCATACTAATTTCCTTGATAAGGAAACTCGAGGACCAGGTTAAGGGAAATGAGAACAAAAAATCATCATTTATTGTACAGACTAATGATTAGAAATTACGGTGGGAGAGGAGGAACCACTTGGTTGACTAGTGCCCCAAAAGAACATAACAAATTTAATTAAGACATTCACTACACATCACAAGATAGATCGTTTGGATGTAACTTTCATCCATAATTACCTAAACTTGAGGCTACTTTCTACAAAACTTAGATCTGTTCCCAAAACCAAACCACAGCCACCACCGTTTCTCCTTTAAAATAAACAAATTAATGGGCATAGTTTTCTCGATGTCTCAAGCATACTAACTATAAATTCCTTTCTTAATAGGTGTGTAACAATTAATTACCCAGCATGGGAACACATTAAGCTAGCATCCGCAAAGGGAATATTTGAAGTGTAATTCTTGCAGGCCACAGTCAACATCATCGAGCACCGCATCTCATGTATTGGAAGAACCAGAAACTTCCATCTTTCAGTGGTAATTGGATTGCAAAAAGCTAAGACACGTTTGATAACCATTTGATTTTTGAAAATAAAGCTTGTAACAATACTACCACTCAATGGTTGTCTTGTTATCTACTTTTTAAGAATGTTTTCAAAATCCAAGCTAAGTTTGGAAAACAAGAAAAAGTAGCTTTTAAAAAAATTGTATTATGTTTATGGAACTGAGTTAAGAACTCAAATAAGGAAACATGAAAAGTAGGACAAAGAAATTGAGATAAACTGTTGGGGGAAGTACAATTTACAAAAACTAAAAACCAAATGGTTCTTAATTTAATTGATGAAATGGAATCACAATACGAGAGAAGAGCCCCAACTTTAGCGAAGAAAACATATATTTAAAGAACACTTCAACCTGGCAGAAACAGAATTTAAACAATAATTGCGAGTTGCGTACAACTTTCATCACCTAAGAGTGAATAACAAAAGTGAGAAAATCCAAAAGTGAAAGAATCTTAGAAAAGCCAAAAGAATCCTTATCCGAAAGAACTCTTCTATTTTCTCTAACTAAGTGGTCCCATAAAAGGGCTCAAATAATTGAATCCAAGGAATCTTCTCCTTCTTGAAGTCGAAGGGGTGTCCACTGAATGTGAAAGAGATCAAACTACTAAGAAATAGATGAAATGCTTTTAATATCTTTAGGAAGGGGATTGGCCGATTAAAAGAGAGGATAATATGGTAAAATTGCAGAGGATAAAAGATAAAGAGATGGACTTGGACTCAGCATTCATCATTAGTTTTGTTACACAAAACTTCTAACAAGGAGAGCAGTGTTAGGTTGTCCACCTGAATTTTTTATGGGTCATCAATTCCATCATTGAAATGAACATATTCACTCCCCAAGTCCACGTTAACACACAGCAAATGTTATATATGAATTTATTAACTAAAGGAATGAGCATGAAGACATCACAGAATCGAGTAGAGTATCAGAGGTACTCACATTCTGGAGTGCTTCAAGCTTTCTCTGCAAAGCCTCATGCTCAGCTTGAATACGGAAAGGAACACCATGCTTTTGGTACACATTGTTCTGGGCCAAGTCTTCATCAATATCACTAGCTGTTGTTGCAAAAGGATGGTTTGCAGGAATCCACCTGATTGTATCGGGGTCAACATCAGGAGGAATTGAATCTCCTTCCTTAAGAAACATGGTTGGTCTCTTCCACTGATATGCCCGAGACCTCCGCTTCTGATGAATACTTTGTTCCTCCTTGGTAAGAGTAACTGGGGCCAACCGATAAACCTTTCCACACATTTGTACAGACGAATTGCTTTTGTCAACCTTCACCAGTGGATTATTAAAAGGGTCGTTGTATTTTAAAGGTTTGGAACTGCTAAAAAGGAAGATTACAGAGGAAACAATAAGAATATAATGGAAATACAAATAAGACATAACAAACATATTAGCATGTTGCAAGGGCAACTTCCAAAGATTTAAATCATACATGCCTCTTCTGTCGGATCTTAGCTGACCACGCCTGACTAGATCAGCCACTGATCCGGAATGATTGTTCCTGGACTTCCCCATCAAATACACTCTTGCAACTATTGCTAAACAAGCAGTAACAACGCAAATCCCAGTTGCAAGACCGTTCCCAGCACATTTGTTCATCTGAGACAGAATAGGACAAGAGTGTAACAATTAACACACCCGTAACGCCAAAACCAAAGGCATGATTTGAGCTCAGAGTTCATTCACTAGAATTTAGGGTTTATAACACAAGGCAGACTATACATTGTCGCAAATTGGCATTCGAAACCTGCATCAGCTTATATCAAATTCTGTTGGCATCATAAACCATTCATGACGTGACTAGGTTCCAAACACGTAGCAGAATAAGTATGAGTGTCATGATCCATGCCATTGAGTAGATAGGCCTCCATTCAATTGCGGTAAAGGTGTATACAAACGCCATTCTCGAATGTGCAAATATATATATATATATATATATATAAAGAAGAGTTACAAACTCCTAATCTATGAGAAACTTACCAAGAGAACGCCTGCAGGTGACGAAATAATCATCTCCTGCATTTTCCCGATGTAATCTTTGGAAGCCACACCACCAGTCCCACTCTTGACCAATATTTCATCATCTTCTACATTTCGACCGGAATCAGTGCTCCCGGAACCCTCAGCCGATTTTATTAGAAATTTGCGACCAATTCGATGCCGATTCCAGATGAAGCTCAAACGACCATACCCAATGCCAGCGCATTCATAACCAATTCCAAGTTGGGATACGCCGGCCAGAGCAGGAGGCTTTCGAACCCATACGTATGGCTGCACGGATGATCTAAAAATTTGATAAACATGGGAGAGGACATTTCCTGATAAAATCAGAAGAAGAAGACTGGAGGAGATATTACCTGGAAAGAAACAGAATGTAATTGCAGAGTCCAATTGGATGCCATTACAGGTGCAGGAAGACATACTGAAAGAAGATAAAAGAGGAATTAGAATGGTGGAGACGGGAAAATGCACAAAGACGCCATTGCCACAGCAAATGAGGAAGCCGGGGGAGGATAGGGTTTTGCTGGACTAACTTCGCGTTGGATTCAGCTGAAGTCCATAAGTTCTTATTAGTGAATTGATAAACGAAAGTGGATCCGTGGCGCAATGGTAGCGCGTCTGACTCCAGATCAGAAGGTTGCGTGTTCGATTCACGTCGGGTTCAATCCTTTTTCCTTTTTTGGGTATATATATTAATTTAATATTCTACTTCCAATAATAAAATTTGAAAAATGAGAATTTAAAGGGAGATACGCGGCGATTGAAAGAGAGGCGGCTACTTCACACAGGGAGAGATACATACAAAAAAATGAACAGAAATTTGTTAAGGTTTGAACTAATAATAAGATATATAATTTATAATAGATCGTAATAGACTCTATTTGCTATATTTATAAATATTTTGATTCATTCTATTATATTTATAAATATTTTTGTTCATTTTGCTATATTTGAAAAAAAAATCTTTTTTTTCTTATATAGAATTTTTTTTAAGGACTTGAAAGGAGTTGAGCTTGAACTTTTAATGAAATTCTTTATACACATCGAGAAAACATAGTGTGTGTATATATATATGTGTTAATGGCAAATGAACCTAATTTATTTTTAACTTGGTTTTATAATTTATAGCAAATTGCTTTCGAAGCAGCAACCAGGGCAAAGGAATGCTTTAGAGACATTTAAAGCCCCTTTAAGCAATTTAATTGAAGTTCCAACCACGCCCTTCATAAGTTTGGTAAAGTTCATGTGTTGTAAATCCCACGAGTGACATAAATTACGTGTATTGCATATTTAATACTAACTCTATCTATTTTTAGATTGAAATAAACACAATTCAGTGTAATGGGCACATTCCCTTCATGTCTGAAAGTTAGAATTCTATTTTTCAATTATTTTTTATAAGGTTAAAAATGCAGCAACAACAACAATAATTCTGACCCATTGTATGGAATAAGACAATGTTTACCCCCACATCTTTACATCTTTTGGCTAAACTCGTTGACTTGAAACTAGTTATGTGTTTTGTTAGTAGTAGTATTATTTGTTAAAGTTACATTTTATTTAGTCTAACCATTGTATAATGGAGAACTTCATCATCGATCGTTGAGACAATAATTAGTGCATTTATCCATTAAGTCATAAAGGGTTGTATATATTTGAGAAATTGGTTTAATATTGTTATTTTTATTTTTGAAGTGTTTTTTTTTTCTTTTTTTTACAACAAAAAATACAAAGTTTGAATCACATATTTATTGGTCTTTATAAGATGGTGCATTTTGAAATTAACCCAATACCAAGTTTATCATTATTTTTTTTAATCTCAATGAGATTTATTTATTGGCGGAGCTTTTGCCACTTGTGCATATGAAGTGGAAATTATAAGAAGAGTTTAAAGAAAAGAAAGTCAAGCAAACGCGCTATAATTAAACGACATGATGCCCATGTGATGACTAATAAATATATTTATTGGTATGGTGGGTGGGGCATTCGTTTTTATTTTATCATATTTTATTGGACGGCTCCAAATGCGATGGAATAATAAAATGGATTTTTCTCTTTTCCAAAAATACAATTATTTTAAGTTTTGACCTAACTAACACACAATCTTTTGGTTATAATGGTTGATCAAAAAGAAATATATCTTAAAACTAAATTTATGCTAAATCACCACTTCAAAATATTATTTTATATTTTCATATCACGGTAAATAGTGTCTTTTATATTAAAGGGACCAATTTTCTTGAAGGACGCTAAATAAATAAAAGAAAGGGTCGCAATATTTGATAGTGTAGTGTTGAATTGGATGATTAAAAAAATAAATTCAACTATATTAAGATTTAATTTTAAAAAAATAAGGAATTAAGTAGTGGGTTTAACTGCAATTTGTTTGCATTACATATGGAATAAGAACAAGATTGATCCTCTAATCCAATCAACCCATCCATTTCCATTTTGCATTGACAGTTTGTCTTTGCACATAAAATAAGAACAAAGTTAGCCTCCATAATGCAATTCCACCTAATTCATTACCATTTTTGGATAACACAATTTTCCAGCTCCCCCATAGTCAAAAATACTAATTTAAAAAACAAGGGCCTACACATGGCTGCTTCCCCCTTTTTTATTTTCTTTTATTTTTTTTTATATTAGTAATATTATTCATTAAATCAATGCTTTTTGGTGGTTGATTTCAACCTTAATTACCATCTTAAATTTGGTTTATTTTTAGTCCAACTAATAATTATGATTTTTATCATGATTTGTCATCCATATCCATTTTGCATATCCAAAGTCACATAACCTATTATTTTAAGGCTGCTTTTCATAAACATTTAGTTTTTTTTTTTTTTTTTTTTTTTAAGTTTTTTAAATCAAGTTTGTTTTCTCACCATGTTTTACATATTTCTTAAATAAAAAGTTAAATTTTATCCAAATTTCAAAAATTAAAAAAAAAATTGTTAAAAGGGTTGTTTTATCTAAAGAGCATCGGGATCATTTATCTTGATGTGTCTTTTTTGTAGAATACTATAGGATAAAAATCGATCGTATGTCCCCAAATTAACCCAATAGAATTTTGTCTGTTCTAATAATAAAGAAAAATGTTACTTTTGAATTGATCTCATCCGTAAAAAAAAAAAAAAAATTCTTTGTTGAGTAATAGCTTAATTCTTTACTAAAATACTATTTATTATAAATATCAATAACCCATCGTTTTCAATTACGAAAAAAAATTGGCTATTCCATTAGTTTATGAATTCGGACATGAATTCTATCTCTATGAATAGGGAGATAGGAAAGCAATTCATATAGGAATGGAGATAAGAAACAATAAAAAAGATCTCTCTCTCTTTTTTGTTGTAATTGGATTATTTCCATTTTTTTCGTTCCTATTATTCTTTATGAGAAAAGGGGGACTTACTAAATAAGGGATTATTTTGTTTCCGATAGTCATTTATTTAATGGGTGGATAGGCGTATACTCTGGATCGGAATCGTGGGGAGCCCCTCTCACGGTAGAAGAACAGATAATGACTATTTATACCGAAACTAATAGTTATCTTGATTCATTAGAAATTTAACAAGTAAAGAAATTTCTCGTTGAGTTACGTACTTACATAAAAACGAATAAATCTCAGTTTTAGTTTCTTCCACAAAGACATTCACCAATGAAGCGGAAGCCCTTTTGAAAGAATATATTCAGGAACAGATTAATCGTTTTCTAGTTTAAGATCAAGTATAAAAGAAAACAAGTAAAGTATAAATCAATTTTCGAACTTTAAAATGTTATAATTTAAAAATGAAATAATTTCATTTATTAGGTTTTATTAGGTAAAATATATATAATTTCTATAAAATACTAAACATAAATATATATAAATATATTAAAGAAAGTAGATAATATTTCTAGAAATATATATCAATATGAAAGTAAATACAATTAATAAATTTTTTAATAAAATAGTTAAAAGTGAAAATTCGATTTCTATTAATATATTTAGAATATCATCAATATCTTAATATTTCGAATTTGAATATCCTCTTTTAATATCCTTTCTACTAATATATTATCTTCAAATAAAACAGAATAGAATTATTAGTTTATTTACATAATAAATAAATCTAAAACTAGAGTGACAATTAATATTAAAACTAATTTATAATTTACTATTAATAAATAATAGTTATTATATTAACTATAAGCGTCTCTTATTTAAATAATTCAAAATACTTTTGATATAGAAATTTAAAACTAAAAAATATATGGAAAAAAATTAATAATATCAAAATAAGTCAATTTATTTACAAATATAACAAAATGTCATAATAGATAACCATAGATATTGATAAACTACTATCGTCTCTCACTATCTATCATAAACAATGACATTTTGCTATATGTGGAAATATTTTCAAAAGTTTTGCTATTCAAAACAATTACTATGATTAAAAAAACAAGACTTGGCTTGATTTTTTAAAACATTAGAAATAATATTTATAAGCTTAATTTTAAAGAACTAAAAACCACATATCAAATGGTTACCAAACTAGATCTAAACACTTTGTGTCCTAATACAATTGAGAGTCTTTTTTTTTTTTTTTCTAAGAGGAAAAAGAATGATCACTAATTTTAATGTTCAACAAAAAAAAAGTTGATGTAAGTTCTAATAAGGGACCAAAAAGAATAATTAAATTTAGAACTCAAAATCAAAATGAGAATCAAACATGGGAAGAAATAATAAAAAATGTTTGATTTTTTTTTTTTGGCTTAGTTTTATTAAATAAAAAAAAAAACAAAATTGTAATTAAAGATAAATAAATGAATATAATAACCTGAAGTTCCAATTTGGGATCTCAAGTTATAAAAATATAAATGGGTAGGAAAATGGCTTGGAATTGTTATAATTGTGTTGGCTCAAAAGTGGCAGAAAAAAGTGTGATAATGGGAAAGCAGAAAAAAAGATAGCATGTGAATTAGATATCACAAAGTTGAATTCAGACTTCATAGAGGAAAATAAGAGAGAGAGTGGGTTTCTTTGATCTTCATTCCTTCAAACTTGTTATTATGAGATTAGATAGATAAATGCCACTACAAGCCTACACACTTTTTTTTTTTTTTTTTCAAATTACAAAAATTACTCTAGGACCGTAGTTGCAATTATACCGTCCTATTATACCCCTCTTTCAATTTTTAAAATCGAGTCCTTAAACTTATATAGTGTTAAAATGAGTCAAATGAAACTTTCAGATTTGCACAATTGTGAGAATGGTAAGATTTATATAAGTTTGAAAGTTTAATTTTATTATTTGTGAGTTTAATTTCTACAATTATTACAAAATTTTAGGGTCTAATTTTAATACGTGCAAAAGTTTAAAAACCTAATTTTTATAATTGAATGTTAGAAGGTACAACTACAACTATCCCAATACTTAAAGAATAGTTTTTACAATTTGTCTTTTTTTCTATTTAAGGAAGATAGGGTAATTATTTTAAATAATAAAATTGCTGAAAAAAATTTATTATATTCAAGAAAGTATATATTTTTTAATTTTCTTATATATATATATATATCGTATCAATTATCAATTTTATTTCTAAAAATATATTTATCTTGTCTTAGAGTAATTTTGGTGTCTCCAACATTGATTTTTCCCTGATCTGGAAAAACACAAATTAGTCATTATATGAATAAACAAAGAATTAATATTTAGACTAAACAAAAATGGCTTTTCAGATTCCTCATCCAAATGCTCGACTGCTTGAGTGCATAATTAAAAAATGGAATACATAATTAAGTTTAAAGTTGAAACTAATAGCAAAATGGGTAATCTAAGGAAATAAATTAATAAAAGTAAAAGAAGTGAATTAAAAAGTAGTTGGAAAGTTCAGACATGAAAACTATTTCTAAACCTAAAAAATTTGATAGTGATTATCATGGGGAGAAGATAAGTGAAAGTGAAAAGGGCAGAAGAGCAGGCATGGCTATGGAAGGTAAAATTTGGATTAGGGATTTGCTAATTTTTTAATTAGAAATGGAGCAGTTGCATTTGCAGAATTATTCCATTTTCAGAACTTTATGGATCTGACCTCTTAAATCTTCAAGGCGGAGGAAAGAGAAAATTTGGCAATGTGAAGAGAGATGCAGAGAGGGAGGCATTTGCTGCTGAAAAATGCGATCCAAAATGGAAATAAACAAATCACATTGGCAGTTGCAATGTCCACCATCCACATGATGCTGATACTGTTCCCCTTTTTGAATTCATCGCCTGTACTGTAAAGTTGCCATCTCGGCTGAAGATCGACGACAGATTTGAAGTCAATATTCACAACACAAACAGAACTACCAGAACGGCTGATTTCAAATTCAAGGGAATCGCCTTCGCTTACAACTTGAATACATCCACAATTTTCAGTAGTAATTACATGAATTTGATCAAGAAAGCTATTTACAACACGGAGGAAGGAAGGAACAAGAATCGCAGTAGTTAAGAGAGAAACCCTAAGGCTAAGGTAAGAACCTATTCGTCTTATCATCTCCTTCCTCTTTCACTCTGGATTCCGTCACACCGTTCGAACTCGAGCTCGCTGGAAAACCGCCGCACTTCTGGCACTGACTTACCACCAGAATCTGACGGCAGGAAGGACAGGAAGAGTGAGATCGAAACCACGTATCGATGCAGGACATGTGAAATCCATGGCCACACTGCGGCAGCACCCGGATTTCATCTCCGACAGCGAACTCCGCGAGGCAGATCGCGCAATCTGAGAACTGAGCAGAAAACTCAGCGGTGAAGGTGTACTTCGGAAGAGACCTCAGGATCTTCTTCTTGAGACCTTTGTTGGAGGCAGGAGGCGGAGGAGGACGAGTGGAAGCAGCGCCGCCCCCATCGCCGGCGAGATGGCGTAGCCAGGCGCAGCGGGCAACAGCAACAAGACCGAGAACGCAAATCAAGGCACAGAGGAGGGCGGCGAGGATTATGACGAAGTCAGAGTCATATCTCTCGGGCTCAGCCGTGTCGGAGATGGCGGAGGAGTTGACGCCGGCGAGGTACCTGAAGGGACGCATTTGAAGCGGCGAGAGAAAGGAAGAGGCTATTAAAGATAAGAAAAGAAAAGGATAGTCGTTTTGAATCAACCGTGGGCGTAACGTTTGTCGTTTCGAGGGGATTTTGAGGGGGTTTTATAGTCGACACGGGAATCGGGGCTTACGTTTTTTCGCTTTTGGAGAGGCTCACCCACCCCAGTTCTAACGGCGTTTATATGGACGCCACCACCTAAATTCATTTTCCATTAATTTACATTATATTATACTCCATAAATACACTAATATGTAATAATCTTCTTTTTTTAGTCTAATAGGGTCAAATCCCTCTCTCCTTACGTTAACTTCAACAAGCATTTAACTATAATTTTTTTTTTTTTAATTCAAATACAATTCAAACAATTATTATTAATTTTGAAGTTTGTTACACCCGACATTAAAAACTTACTTTTGAAAAGTCACACTGTTATTTTTTGTTTTTTAACTGTCGAAGTTCTTATTCTTAAGTTTAACAGCATGTAAGTTAGATAATATAAACTTTGACCTATTGATACATTTCTTAGACCGTCAAACTAGATTGATATTAGGCGAGAATAAAAAAACCAAATAAAGAATTGGGTCAAGATCATGTATTAGTTGAAAGAAAGGTATAAAATAACTATATCTAAACCTATTAATAATGTCCATTAAATGATATTTGGTAAGCTAGACCATAGGAGACTACAAATATAAATTAACAAATCATAGTGTTATATCTTATGAAATTATAAACATCCACCTTGCTCCTCGAGCTCTTGTATTTGTATGATGAGAAAGGACTTTGACTCATTTTCACCCAAAAACACACTCTCAAACCTCAATACCTTCAAAATTATAAATAAAAGAAAAAGAAAGTTAAGATTTAAGGCAGAAGTATAAGGAAGTATAAGTCTTTTAGTTGGGTTCAGAAGAGGAAAGAAAAGAGACTAAATAACCAAAGCGACTTGTCATAATAAATAAAATAAAATAAGAAGACGTATGAGTTGCTTCCACAAAGGCAGTGATCAATTTAAAATAAAATTTTGCTAGAATCATGAAACAAGGCAACGCCATACATATCAATACTCATTTAATTAACATGAGCACAAAATATCTGAAAACGACGAATTCAGTTTCGTATCAAAAGAGTGAAAATATCGAACAGAAAACTAAAACCCTTTCCCTACGCCATTTGGGTCGAATCCAAAACCACTATTCTTAGTCATCTAATAAACTGCAAAACCATCAATCAAACAACCGGTATTTGTTGGAACTGATTATCTTACATGGAACACTCCTATTGGTTGACAGTAAAAGTAAAACACAACACACTACTTTTTTTTTTTTTTTTTAATCAAAAGGACATCATTTTGTTGCAGAACGAGGTTGGATTTGAAGTTGAATCCGAGGTTGGGGAAAACCAACAACGTGTTGTGTAGACAAACTGTCTGTTGATTGGAGTTTAGTGTTTCCTTTTTGTTCTTGGATGAGCAAAGGAAAATATCAAGACGAAGAGGAGGGGGGAGGAGGTTTCAGAGGCATCCTAGCAATGACAAGGCACTTTAGACGTTATCAAGAAAGGGAAATCTTTCATTCTGCTCCACAAAATGACACTTGGGACAACCATCAAATCCAATCCAATCCAATTTCCCTTGCCAACAACACCAATTTATTGCGTCTCTCTCTGAAAACGATATCCACAACACTTGAAACTTCTGCTTTTTCTTTTGATAATAAAACAATAGGCCAATATACAAACAAGGCTGTCACGTTTTCCCTATCAGAGCCGCCCTCTAACTCCTAAAAATTAATATCCAACTAGACTCAAAAGCTAAAGCTAAATTAGCCTAAAGAGAGAAAGAGAGAGGGAAGAGAGGTAGAGAAAAGGTGACATGGCCAAAGACCGAAGTAGAAATTTGGTGCGTTTGGCACTAAGAGGAGTGGAGCTTTTGTTATATTTTAGCGGGCTGTAATGTGTCATGCTAAGATATGATGCCAAACAACTGATTTAACATTTTGATTATAGTGAGAATAATAGCGAGCAAAGAACTCAATATTCCGTTGAAAAAACTCCCACTACCCAAGACCACGAGTCAAGACTAGACTGTTGTACTTCTCTTCGTTCTCCAAAAAGAATGCTCAACTTCTAGTTCAGTGGAGGATCAAAAATCCGGTTCGCGAATCACCTCAGGCCCCACCTTTTTCAGGCTGCACCACTTCTAAAAGCTCGATGTTCAATTCAAAAGTAGCTCCAGGCTGCCAATACAAAGCAGGATTACATGTACGTCTCATAACCATACAACTAAAAAGTTGTTATCTTATCTCTATATCAACCCTCCACGCAATAATTGACATAAATAACATAAGTAAACCAAAGGGCACTTGACTTGACCATTTCTTGGATTCCTCCACTCATTACACTTGCATACAGGAGAAAAAGGGGATAAATTATGGCTTTCGCCCATAAACTTTATATGAATTTTTTAATTCTGCAATCAATCTTTTGAACTTTTGAAATACACCCATTACAACTTTTGTATTGTTTCAAACCATTATTCATTTTAAAAGTATATTTAAGGTTTCAATTTCACTATCAAGCAAAGACGGTATTCTTATTCTGGCCTTAAAGTATATATCTTCTTTTTTTTCTTTTTCCTGGGTATTTTCCCTTGATGAAGTTACTTGAACAGGTTATTTTGAAAGATTAAATTAAAAAAATTTAATGGTAGATTTGAAACCTTTTTTGAACTAAAGAATAAAAGAGCATGCCTGAAAAATAGGCATCTTTGGTTGAGGGGCGAAAAAGTGTAAACCAAAACATATGTGCACATGTTTCATGATAAAAAGAAACAACTTTTTTCAGTACAACGTTCTGAGATCAAATTGGATGATATGACAACAAAACCAGGGAGTCAGACCAGATTTTAATCCCGTGTTTTCATGTGTTCACATGCAAATGAGATTAGACAATTTTTAAAATAGTTTATTTGTCAAAAAGTTATACAAAAAGAAAAGGCGAATTATTGACTTACTTGAAGTAATGGATAATTAGACACCATACTCGAGACTTCAGTGACATTTACAACTTAAATTCAGGGACTAACTTTTTTAGCCCCGAGTTTTCATGCATTCACATATGATTGTAAGTAAATTTCAAAATAGTTCACGAGTCAAAAAGTCACGCACATGGAAAAATGTAAATGATTGACTTACTTTATGTAAAGGAAAAATATCATACTCGAAACTTCAAAAATATCTACAACTTAAATGTAGGGACTTACTGGGATCTCATTCATTCCCTTTTGACCATATCCAGCCTCAGGGGGAACAATCACTGTTCGCTGCACAAAGAAGGAAAATGAAGTCCATAAGACTTGAGAGAATATAATAAAGAGGAGGAAGATTATCAGCAAATCAAGCATGTGCTAAAACTTAAAATAGAAGAATGCAGATACCTTTCCCCCAACTTTCATCCCTTCAGTTGTGGAGTACATTGCTGGTGGGGGTTTAGGTGCAGCCTGTGCTGAAAACAGACCATTTGGATTGTCCACAAAATCACGTTTCCGCTCCTTCCCGGGAACGGCCCCTACTTTGAACTCATAAGGCTGATCAAACCATGGGACAACATACATTAGAAATCCAATTGGGCTCTACAATATCACATCTTTCTGAGTAAGATAGAAGAATTTTAGATTACATCCAGATGCTTAGTTACTGAATTGACCTAAAGCTGAAGTTGTTGACTAAATAACATTTAATCCTATGATGTATTCTCAACTCAATTTTAATCATCACGTTTGTACACACCCCTTCTTTTGATAACAACTGATTAAACTAAATCCACATAACCAAAATGTAAGAACCTGGGCGATAATACGATTTCCAGCCAAGAGTTTAGATTCTCGACTTGACACAGCCGTAATTCCTCTATAGAGGCAATCAAAGTGCACCTGTAATAGATAGCTAATACAGAGAAAAGTTAAAATTCAAAGACAGGCAAAATAGCTCTCAAATTTCCCAAACAGATTACCTGAACTGTGGAACCCTTCTCTGCCACAGGACCCTTTCCCTCCTCGATATCATAGTACTTCAGTCCATTTGCTGCAATCAAAATGTCAATGCAAATGTGAATCAAAGAAAGGCTACATAGAAATGCTCCTCGTAATCCAGATTTTTCAACCACTAAATGAGATATTTCGATGTGTATTTTCTTTTATCAACAAACACCACAGATCTCTCTGAGTCCTGGAAATAAAACTATATATTCCACCAGAAGCTCAGCTCGTAGTGAATCAATTTTCCAATTCATTTCAGTACAATCATAAATTTTGGATATGGAAATTGAATAACATGTCGTAATTACTGATCAAGACTATAAGATTTTCTACCTATGAAAAGTATTAAGAGGAAAATCAGAAGAGATTACTAACGGCTGGTGAGATAATCCTCGAGAGGAATGGTCTTCTTGTTCCTTCTCTCTCTTGCCTTGGACGAAGATACAGAAACGAGAGTGAAAGGTAGCGAAGAGATCAAAATTGCAGACCTTCTTGAAATTGGTAGAGAAAACACTTGTTGCCTCGCATTCTCTGTTTGGTTGGGCGAGGATTGTGAACGAATTTGAGGAAGAAGGCGATGAATGGGACAAGAATCCAAGGTCTTCGGTACTGACACTGCCATGGCGGTTGAACTACGCGGAGCATGTGTTTGGAAAGCGCCCACATTATATCCGTATCCACAAATCGCTTGGCGAAATCCAATGGCCCTTTTCTAAAGCCAAATGAAATTTGGAAAAAAAAAGAAATTTCAGATAAATTGTTTTCCCCTTCCCTGTTTAAACGGATAAAAATGTTCTTCAAAGGAACAAGAAGTTCAAAATAACTATAACTATCGAGGAGAAATTATTTGACATTGGTCCAACAATGTGGATAACGGTTTTACAACCTTTAATTTTGAAGATAAAAATAAAATTTGTATATCAAAATAACTATAATTCAACTTTATATTTATAAAGTTTGTGTTATATTTGACCTTAAAGATATTCGATTCTCCACATATTTTATAATAATCATATTTAAGTAATTTTAATTACGTGATACCGTTAAATACATCAAATATTTTTGTTTTTTGAAATTGATTTTTATTTACTTTTTAAAGACATTTGTAAAAATTTAAACTGATTTTTCTACTTCTCAATTTAAAAATGATAATAAATAAATAAATATTTACTAACTCCAAGAGTACACTGTTTTTTAAATGTATGATCTAATGCTTTCTATCATTACACAATATGAATTTGTTGAAAGAATTTAATTAATTAATTAAAAAAAAAACGAGGAAGGAAGCTTCAATTTTGAAGTTGGGCCGAATGCCTTGAAAAAATAGGATCCATAGAGAAGGAGAGCATGGGCTTGGGCCATGGGCCTTTGCGTCGACAGGTTTGGCTCATGGGAATTACCGTAATCGCAATGCACCAAATAATATCCTCAAGGCCATCGAAATTATCGAACAAGAAATCATTTCCAGTCGTAATGATCTGTTTTGGCCCCTCAACCGTCTTCTCTTCACATTCACTTACAAACCACTCTCTCTCTCTCTCTCTCTCTCTCTCTCTCTCTCTTCTGTTCATCATCTTTGGGACTCAACCATGACTGCTATATCTAATTCGTTGGTTTTAACGAAAAACCCTCAACTCCAATTATCGCATGGTAGTTCTTACTCTCTAATCTTCTCAGCATTTGATCTTATGGCAGATTTTTGTTTTTTGCTTTTATCGATTCAATTTTAGCTGTTGTTCATGCATTTCTTTTCTAATTTACCCATCTTTTTTAACACTCTTTCCGTTTAATTGGGGGGGGGGGGGGGGGGTTTT
>QLSR01000041.1:273183-342137 GCA_031780015.1 Citrullus colocynthis
AAAAAAAAAAGAACTTCCAGTGAAGCTAGCCACTGCTTTCAAGAATAAGTAAAATCAAAATGAAATACAATATTAGCCCACCAATAGAAACAGTAAAACCTTCTGTTTCTTCCTTTCTTCCGCCGCCGGCCAGGAGATGGTCTTAAACATCACCTGTTTTTTTTATTATCTCTTGGTGAATCAATTACACTCAGAACCAAGATACGCTTAAATAGTAAACATTCACAAACAACGAAGCTGTCATTATAAGCAGACCCAGAATCCGATTCCTTACTCTTTCCAAGCCGAAAAACAAAAAACACCTCCCAATATCAAGGCCACGGCAACAGTTACAAACCTAACTGATCCCGGAAGGTAAGTATTATTCTACAGACGCAAAACACTCGATACCAAATGCCCCAAGTCCCAGAAGCAGCTTAATGGGTATGGGAACACAAATATCTCAAAATTAAGAAAGAAGTAATGGAATAACCAGAAGCCAAGTCCCGTGGTAAACTATTAACTAACAGAAATCAAATAATGACGGGAGCGAAAATCCTGCTACTGCAACTAAAACTTCACAGAGGAGTAGATTCTCTGAATTAAGGAATGAATAAGATAAGGCAACAATAACCCGATTGGAGGCTACCCCAGTAAGAAATTGTAACAGAAAGATCTTGGAATGATTAGGAGACAAAGTATATGCTAGATGCTAAATCAGCTGCTGGTATCGTGGGAGAGAAACAAAAACTTTAGAAATTACTTGATGGAAGCTGGCAAATACTCGCATCTCAGCGAAATCACGTGAAAAATTTTCGAAAACAAAAAGCAGAAAATTCCTTCATTGGTTGATGAAGCAAAAGTCGGGGAGTGTTCTTTACTTGGAGGCCCAATCTTTGTGCAGCAACAGTGACAGCATCTATAGTCGCTCGTCGATACTCCACAGGTGGGCCCTTCCGCCCTAGTGGGCGGCTCGGACTCGGTCTCTTCCAGTGGACGACGATTAGGTTTCACCACAGCCACTCTCAAAATTCTCCCACTTTCAACTTTCTAGCTATTTCAGTATTCCCTTCTCCAAGAAGCTGTAGCTTCTGGCAAAAGTGATTATCAATGTTTACTTTATATTGCTTAATTAAACTTTTCTCTCTTTTTTTTTTTTTTTTTCCTTTCCCCTCTTTGGCAAAACATATTTCAACTTGGAGTATGCTAGTTTGATTTGAAAGGTAATATGGAAGGTTAAAAAATACTTTTTGTCTCAATAGTCTCTTTGTAATAATTTAATTATTGTACTCTCAATTTTGTAATAATTCTGTGTATAAACTGTAATAATTCTGTGTATAAACTCTGGGATGTAACAATTTACTCGTTTTAATTTTCAAGTTTGTAACAATTTACTAAAAAAATAATCAAAATTAGATGTCAATTTTTATTATTTTATGATGCATGTTATGTATTTTGTAAAAATATTGAGTCTCTAATTAGTTTATCGGTTTATTTATACAAAAAAAATGTTATTAAATTTTAACATTAATTTCTACCACAAGAACTAAATTGTTACATAGTAAAGTTGAGTAACTAAATTGTTACAAAATTGAAGGTACATGGATTAAATCATTACAAATCAAAGTTCGAAAACTAAATTCTTACTTTATGAAAGTTTAAGAACTAAAATCATTTTTCACATATTTTGTATGGAAAGTAGAAAAAAAAACTATAGTCCTGTTTTTTAAGGAAATTTACTACCTAAAAAATACAAAACCATAGTTACATTTTCAGCTTTCTAATATGTTATATTATATAGTTAGAATGGGCTTTCTTTAGAATCAATGTTAAATCATTATTTAACTAGATTTGTTTGAACTATAGACTAATGTATCTTTACGCATTGGAAATGCAACCAATTTATTGTCAACTATGTTGGCAAAAAAAGAACACATAAATGAAGATAACTATCTCAACTTTTATTGATCCTTTGAATGAAAAAAATATATACACACAGAACAAAACAAAATTACGAGAATTTATGTTTATAGAGATATCTTTATTGATATATCAAAATGTAAATGTTGAATCTCTTAGTGAAGATTATGACATTGATAATGTTTAAATTTATTTGTAATTTGTAAAAATGAGTTTTAACAAAAAGTATGACTTTCGACAATTGTGAATTGGAAAATAAAGCAACTTTTTTCGCAGAGAAAACGTGTTGAGTAAAATAGTGCCACACGCATGACGTAAGCATGTTGGTTCGACTCTTTTGTTTGAAAAAAAAAAAAAGTGTACCAAACTCTAAAAGCTTATAAGGACTAGTCTCTCTCTATCTCTCTCTCTTTATTTATATATATATATATATATATATATATATGTTGCAATAGGAGAAAAAAGCATCACTATAATCTATGTTGGAATCAAGTAAGAGCTCGTTAGGATTGATTTAAAAAAGAAATGTTTTTCAAAAATGCATTTTAATTTATACACTTCTGATAAACACTATTTAAAATAAAAATACTCATAGTTGTCAAAATTTATTTTGAGTAGTTATCAGACATTTGTATTTTTTTCGAAAATGACTCATTTCAAAAATAAAATACTTGAAAATATATTCCAAACTCCTTCTAAGTTTAATTAATTAATCTACAAAATCAACATTATTTAAAGAGTAATACTTTTATATTTTGTGCAATTATTAAACACTATTTCCGCACTGTATCACACGCAAAAAAGATCATAAATGTTGAAAAAAAAAATGAATCCAAAAGATTGACATCAATTTTTCAACCTTCTATACTTCATGCAAATGAATAAATATAATTTTTTTCTCTTATGTCTGACTCAAAACTAAAAATTAGATTGATCGAAATATCAATTAATAGAGAGGGAAGTTGCGATAGTCAAGTTTTGACTATTAATTTTGTCGCATAATCAATATAACCTCTTCCAATTCTTCACTAATCAATAAGAGCTGACAAAAACTAAATTTTAATCTATAAATATAAATAATCTAAAACACAATATATATTCTTCCATCTTATTTCAACCACTCAAAAACTAACTTTAAATGACTAGAGTTAATATTTATTGATAATACATTGATAAAAATAAGACAATTCAAAGTACATAAATTTATTTATGTTTTTTCTTTTAAGGATGCATAAACCAAAATACATTAAATCAGTATAATATTTTAACAAGCTATATATATATATATATATATATATATATATATATAGGAAAATAATTGCTATCCCATTTTTGTTTTTTTAATTATGGAATACTTGGTGCCCTCCTCAATTAACTTGAAAAATAAGTGTTTTTTAAAAAAATTATTTTTATTTAAACTATTTTGATAAAAATATTTTAAAATATACTTTAAAATCTATTTTTAGTATTTGTCAAATATTTTAATTTTTTAAAATAATTTATTTTTTAATTAAATATTTGAAAATGTATTTCATGTATGCTTAATAATGAATTTCTAGTTAGATGATAGCAATATTTGAAATTGAGTTGTGAATAAAATTTGAAAGTCGTGGGTGCAATAATGTCACGGTACACTGATCCAACACACACAGACTGACATGCCCATGAACTTTGCAGATACAAAAGTGTGGAAAAAGAGAGTTTATCTACCCACATTATTCCGACAAAATACACACCACACAATCATCTTATTATAAGTTAGAAGATGTTTTGAAGGTTGAATTGATTATTATATAATAAGTGGTTATTATAGTCAATGAATTATTATATAATAGTTGGAGATTATAATGATTTGTGTTTATGTAGTGCAGGCAATTTTATTTTAAATAGAAAATAGCGAACAAGAAAAATAGGATGATAGAAAATAGTAAGCATGGTAACAACAAGGAATTTGACATGGTAATATTATAGTTAATTATAAATTATAATAGCTAGAAATATAAACTATTATAATTGGAGTCTAAACGTGAAATGATCGTTCACGTTCACTTGAAATTGGGGCCAATTATAATAGTTGAAGACAAAACTTATCTAGGATTCTATAATTTGATAGAAATTTTTCAAGTCGAAAGACGCTTTATTTTTTCTTCCAATTGAGCCCCTGTTATCTTCATTATTTCATTATTTGGGATGTTCTAGCCTTTAAGATTTAACAATTTAATATATATATATATATATATATATATATATATATATATATATATATATATTTTTTATCTTAAAGTTCCCATTGGTGACCTTTCTACAAGTTGAATGGGGGAATCTTCCATCTTTCATTCCCAAACATGGTATGAAAACAAATTTTCAATTAATCTCTATTATATAACATATTTTAACCCCTAAAAAAGAATGCAACAACAATCATATCAATTAAATTTATATTATGTTGCATATTTTAACCTTTGTGGTTGGATGTTCAAGTATACCCCACTTATTGCATTACTAAAAAGAAGTATTTATTATAAAAAAAAGATTAGGGAAAATTACCTTAATAACCAATTTGGGCCTGGGCTTAAATTTAGAGAATGGGCTTTTGGATGGGGTACCCACCTCGGGATGAGGCGAAACGGGATCGCCGAAAAGCGAAGGAGAATCACTTTCTATCTTAGCCACAACCCACAGCATCTGGTTGGATCCAATGAGAAATTGCCACGTGTCGAGTCAGAGGATCTAGTGTATTGAGTGGACCGTCAACGGACGCACGGAAACCCTTTAGAGTCCAAAAGGACAAGACAGAGGGATAACGCTGGACCGTCGGTTTGCCAGTTAAGAGATCCAACGGCTGGGTGTGTCTGGACGCACCGATCCACAAATTTCACCCAAAGGTCATGCGTCAGCCACAAAACCAACCAATAATAACTGATCACGTGTCGGTATTCGCGCACCCAACTGACAGCTACGAGATCCACCGGATAACCTGGAATCGCCGGTCGCCAACCAAATACATACAAGTTAGTTCCCTCTTTTTTCTCCCTTTCACATTCATTTTCTTCGCTCCAAAAGAAAAGCCTCCTCAAAGATTCTGCTTGTCTTCCTCACATTTTCTCCTCTTTAGGGTTTCCCTTTCTCTTCTACTTTCCCCACCACCAACACAAACCGCTAAGCTTCTCAATTACGCTCCTCCTCGTGAGAATTCTTTTACGCTTTTTACAGATTCTTCTGCAAATTTATTTCTCCTGATCTTTATTTTTTCTTTCCTCGCATTTCTATCAGACTTCTGGGCCGTTTTGATAAGTTATTCCACTTGGTTTGCTTTGTGACTTCATAAAGCTTCTATCGATTTGAGTAATACATATAAAGCCAGTTTTCCACTTTACTTTATTCGACAACTTTTGGAGGATTGTGATTTCGTCGAGTGATTTTGCTGGGTTTTGGTTCTTCCGCACGGTTTTAATATTTGCCTTGGTAGATCCGATATTTCCCATCAGACGCAACGGAAGGTTGCCAAATTTTCTGGATGTTTACTGGGTTTCTTCTCCGTATTTCATAGTTCGATCCGCAGTTTGATCTGGGTGTCCTCGTGTTTCTGATTTCAAGTTATTGTGTATTGAAGTCTTGGATTGGTGACTGCGACTTTCTAATAATTTGGTAAAGTTGGGGTGGATTTTTTCTTCGACTTATTGGTTGATCTGTGCCCCAGACCCTGGCCGATACTGCTGGAACTTGCAATTATTAAGAACTTTTTTGGTAGGTCAGCAGAGGCTATTTTCCGAGCTTTAAATTTGGAAATTTGACATCTAGGAATTGATTCGTCTCAAGGGCGCTGTTTGTAGTTCTTCTGAGATAGGGCCAAAATCGAATTTATAGATTAATTTATGTCTTGGACAGAAATATGGCTACGGGTATAGATTTTTCACCTCCCTTCACTCTACTGGAAGGCGGCGGATACAATAAGGACAATGTATCAGCCACAGATGACGAAAATTCTGATAGCTTTAATAGTTTGAAACAGATGAGCAGTGGGAAGCCTCCCCGACACCTCTCAGTAATGCGACATAGTCTGAGCTCCATAAAGCTCCTTGGCCAAGCTGATTTGGTGAGTTCAATTATTTTTACATCTTCTATTTTCTGGAGATGCAGATGAAATTCTTAGCTTCTTTTTTATATTATCTGTATAATGTCCTTCCAATTTCATGGGATGGTTTGATGGTTATGCATTGAGATATAGTGTAGATAAGTCTGGCTCAATGACGTTATGGGCATTAACCTCTGGTTGCTTCCTTTTCCTTTTATTATAAGTAGCATGACTGGTATTCAAAACATGCACCATTGACACATTGCTTTCAGGACAGCTTAAAGTCTGAAAGATTTTTGTAATCCATCACACTTCTATTCTAGCACTTTATTGTTATTGGTTGGTGGCTACCAATGGAAAATTGTAATATTCTATTACCTGCATGTGGTTGCAATGACTAGAGGAGGGGAAAGGTTGAGATGTCCTAGCTTGTCTTTCAGAAATATTTATACCCTGTAGTTCTTGTTCTATTGTCGTCCATACCTTTACCGGCTCCTGTATCAATTTTTAATTCATAGTATAATTATTATTTTATTTTTGTTGTAAAATTTGGGAAAACTATGGAACACACCTACTTACCTGCCGATTAACTCTCCAGAGCTTGGATGCTGAAACTGTTGGGAATAAGTCACCTGATGGAAAAGCGGGATACTTACCTGTCTTTAGATCGGGTAGCTGTTCAGAAAGGGGACCTAAACAGTACATGGAAGACGAGCACATATGCATAGATGATCTTGTTGAACATGTCCATGCTTGTGCAGATTTCACTTCTCCTGGAGCTTTCTATGGTGTGAGTATTGCTTTTCACCTGGATAACATTTTGACCTGTACATAGTAGCATTGTAGGTGAAATCTCCTTTAATGGCTGACTGGTGCTGATGCTAATTTTTCAACTCCCTACAACAGTACACCCATATGATTTCTTTAGAAAGATCTAAATGTTGGCTTCCAGTAGTTCTGTTAGTATCAGTGCACATCTAAATTCACCCGCTTGAGAAGATAAATGGTTAAAATACAGTGGTGAATGAAAGATTTAAAAAGTTTGCATTGGTTCCACAGGGAACAGATAGGCGCAAACAAACATAATTGTGGTACTGTTCGCTAGGGCTGGCCTGCGTTGGCAAATTGGTTTTTTTTTTCTATGTCACGTGCTCAATGCACCAGAATAATAGTCTGTATATCAAGTGACATTTAGTTACCAATAAGCACCTTTCCTGGTTTTGAAATGCTACATCCGCCTTTATTATGTCAGCCGCCATATTTTTCCTCCTCTTGGATGTTTTCTTTAACGTTGAATTTGGTGGAATTAATGTGTTGCAGGTATTTGATGGCCATGGGGGTACAGACGCTGCTGCTTTTGTTAGAAAGAACATCCTCAGATTCATAGTCGAGGACTCCTGTTTTCCAATTAGTGTGGAGAAGGCAATTAAGAGTGCTTTTTTGAAAGCTGATTATGCTTTTGCTGATGCTAGTTCTCTGGATATCTCCTCTGGCACAACTGCCCTGACTGCTTTCATTTTTGGAAGGTAGAGACCTCAAATTATTTTGGAGTTATATGTGTGTGTTTGTGTGTATAACAAAGTTCTTGAGAAAGTTTTCTTGGATTCGGAATTCTAGCATTAAATTATGTATATTATGTGTTTTGAGGCTAGGCTACTACAACTAGTGGTAAGTATTTAAAGGGTTATTTTTCAGGATTTCTCTTATCCCGTGGGGTATGTATATGGTGATTAAAGTGTCCCCACGTCTCCATGCATCCATAATTATTGAAAAATTGTATGCATGTATAACTTTTAACTAGCGGCAGCGTGCTGGACTTTCTATTAGTAAGCAGGAGCATTTATATGCTGTTGCCACTTGTTTGGATTGGCCTGCTTGATTTTTTTCAGTGAACCTAATGTTAGTACATGATCATTAGGAAGTTGACCAATTCAAAATTCTTAAGTACAACATTATTGTTGGGGTCCAGTCCTTTTCTCTAGGATAAAAAAGATGGAGGACTGAGTTGGCAGCTCTTATAGGTGTAATGATGGGTGACGGTTCGAGGAAAATTATTTTATGATGTGAGATTCTTACTCTATGCTTCAGTTTAAAGCTGTAATTGTTTGAGACAGTAGGGGTAAGAAGATAATAAGAATGGAAGATGGAAGGGGTTATTTGAGGAAGAAATTGGATTAGGGAAGATACGTAGGACGAGAGATCAAATAATCCATGTTAAATATTCATTTGAAGATCAAATGTATAGAAGCCAAACCAAATCACAGTAGGGAAGTCAACCTAAGTGGTATTATATGAAAATTATGGCGTTATAGGTTCTGAAGATCCGGGATTAATGATGTTACATTACTATTTGTGTCCTCTGATTGGACTAACATTCATTGTTCATACACTGAATGCTCATCTGTTCAGGATTCCTTTTTAAAGTCAAAGGTGTCGATGTAGAATCATTTCTGACTTCTCATTTGCTTGGTTACAGAACAATGATTATTGCGAATGCTGGGGATTGTCGAGCTGTTCTGGGGAGGAGGGGGAAGGCTATCGAGGTGTCGAAGGATCACAAGCCCAACTGTGCTTCTGAAAAGCTCAGAATTGAGAAACTGGGTGGGGTGATCTATGATGGGTACCTCAATGGCCAGCTCTCTGTTGCACGTGCTATAGGAGATTGGCACATGAAAGGTGCTAAGGGTTCTGCTTGCCCACTCAGTGCCGAGCCAGAGCTGCAGGAACTGAATTTGACGGAGGAAGATGAATTTCTAATAATGGGATGCGATGGGCTTTGGGATGTGATGAGCAGCCAGTATGCTGTTACAATGGCAAGGAAAGAGCTGATGCTACATAATGATCCAGAAAGGTGTTCAAGAGAGCTGGTAAGGGAGGCACTAAAGCGCAATACATGCGATAATTTAACTGTTATTGTGGTCTGTTTTACGGCTGATCCGCCCCCTCGGATAGAAATTCCTCAAACTCGAGTAAGGAGAAGCATATCATTAGAAGGGCTGAATTTGTTGAAAGGTGTATTGGACTGCAATTCTTGATTTTAAACGGAGAGATGTGAGAGTTGGTGTATATATAAACATTGGTTAAGCAGACTGGGCTATGGTTTCTCCACCCGAGCTGCCGATGCCCCTTATCTATTTGGCATTGGATACGCTTTAACGAAGAAAATAAGAGTCATGTCGGATTCGATTTTTTTTTCCTCTTTTTATTATTGTTTTTCTTTTCTTTCTTTTTGTTAAATGTGCTTTCGAATTCCGTGCGTGTACAGATTAATGTTGTATAAGTTGGAAACCTAAAAATTCATTTGTTTCCTAATGCTTTTCTATGAAATTGAATTGGTGAGAATTTTCGGAGGCATTACTTGTTCAACAATGAAGAATGGCTTTATCCCAATGTTTAAGGATTATTTTTTTGTTCCTTTCTAGTCTCGCTACCTGTTTTTCAGTTTTAAACTACTTGGGCTGAAAGTTCTATTTGACGTAAAAGCTAATTGAAAGATATCATATTTCCCCCTTAAAAGGCAATTGACGGAAGGGACAGACACTATACAATGATGTCCCGTAGTTTTCGTCTCTTGCAAAAATATAAATTCTCTTTTAGGAAACCGAAAATATAACCCTAATATTTACAGCGATGACGGAGTTTACAGCACACCATATCCTGTTTGTTGTCAACGCCGATTGCTTTGGGCACATTAACTTGGCTGCTATATGATACTTCAAAAGCATTGTTCCCTGGGGACCATAAAGACAAGATTACAATATCATGCCAAAGGGCTGCGTAATCGCATGATAATTTCAACGAAGCTTGAAAATTTGATGCCACTTTAAGTACCAAAGTGATATTTTGACGGTGACATGGCCATTTCAAGTATCTAGCTTAAGAGTTAAGAGCAAAAAGCACTTGAAAAACTAAATCGCTAGGTCGTCTTTCTCTAACCTAATGTTTCAGCAGAAAATCCCATCAACAATAGACAAATGACTGGCATGTGAATTACGAGGCTATTAATGTCATAACCTTATTATAAATGGTCAGTTTTACTTATGGATCATATAGCTTAATGCATGTTCAGGGTCGGGTTGACTCCTCCTTGAAGAGGAAGTCCAACTGATGAAGACTACCTCGAGTTCCTAAGCTTTACTACAAAAACACCAATATCTGGCTTTTAAGTCAGCATGACCCCATCCTCCGAGCCTTCTATCAAAATTATAAATTGAACGTGCAATCAAAGTTTTACTGTTATACAAGAAAATAAGTGTGTAAGCACATATCTCCTGATTTGAAACAAGCTAACTGTTGTATAGTTTATAGCTTCTCTCTCCAGCCTATCTTTTCATAGTTCTCCATCTGCTTCGTCGTCCTCGTCATTCAGCTGAACACTGCTGCACATAAACAAGATGGCAATTATTTATTACGTATTGAAACTTTAAGATTTAACGATGGTTATGGTTTTAGTCTCTCTATATCACAACTAGGAGCCGCCGTCTAGACTCTGAGGTAGGATAAGTTCATAAGTTACCTGTTATACAAAGTAGTTTAGGTTTGATATCATCATTTTAGATGTTATACAAATTAACAGTTGTTCTGCCTTCTACCTCCACCAATACTTGTTTTGAAATCGATAATCGAAAGAGGTAGTTAATTAAGGTCTAGTTTGATAACAATTTAATTTTTAGTTTTAAAAATGAAACCAAGTCTTGTTTTGTTATCCATTTTCCACCACCGTTTCCAAAAACCAAGTCAAGTCTTGAAAACTAAAAAAATTGCAGTTTTTAAAAACTTGTAATTTTTTTTTGATTTGACCAAGAATTCAAATGTTTCTTCTTTAAGGCATGAAAAAACTCAATATGAAAATTTAGAGTAAACAAGCATAAATTTAAGAAAAACAAAATTGTTATTAAACGATTTTAAGAAACTTGTTTCGAATAAGTAGTTTAACAATATAATAATGAGGGCACATATCAATTTATAGCCTAAACTTTGATGTTTGTTTCAATTCAAACCCTAAACTTTTGTAATTTACACCCTCCTCCAGATTACGTTTTGACCATTATCATGTGAAATTTATAATTTGAGCCAATTTAACTCCTAAATTTTAACAAGTCAATCAATTTAGTTCCTTCATCACGATTACTTTTGAAAATCATCCATGCATAAGTCTTCAAATGTCAATTCTACAAAATAGACGATGAGAGTAAATGCATGGACGCTTTCAAAAGGAAATTTTGCCTCTGAGTATAAATTGACTAATTCATAGAAGTTTAGGGATTTAAGTGATATTTTTATAAGTTTCACATGAGGTTATTTTAGACGAAACGTAATGGAGGGTGTAAATTGACAAAATTACAAAAATTAAAGGTTTAAATTGATACAATCCCTAAAGTTCAAGGGTATAAATTGATATTTACCCTGATAATTAATACTATGATCAGCGCGGAACGAACATTTTTATCATAAGCTCAACTTAATAGTCAGATTGACATTTGAAATTGATATAAAACCACTTTTCAGAGGCTTGCAAACAGCACATTAAAAATTACCTGGCCTTGCTGCAATGCCTGCTCAAATCATGGCATAGGACTTTGCTAACATCACCTGCCCTGACAGATCCTTTCTTAATCAACTCTGCTAACTGCAGGTTCATCAATATCAAGAAATTGATCAGATCTGTTTAGAAGAAAAAGAAAACAGAGAGAGAGAGAGAGAGAGAGAGAGAGAGAGAGATTATTCATTTATGAGGCAAAGCATGTCAACTTACATCATCTTCTGTTTCCTCTAATAACCTGTTTCATTAATAAACAACATTAGGTTAGGAAAATCATAAATCTACATGAATCAGCTGGATTATTATGATCGCCGAACAATCATCACAGCATTAGTCTCACCTCCCACAATAGGTTGATATATCTTTAGAATAGGCCCGAGCTTCTTGTTTATCTGTAACGCCACAGTTAAATGTTTGCATTAAAACAAACAAACAAAGATAATTTCATATGTAATTGTAGCAGGCTATAAACATCAGTCATCTACAAAGAAGTGAAATATAGGGCTTGTCCAAGATTTAAAAACATTCAGTCCAGGCCATTTGTGATTCTTGTTACCAGCTTCTTTTTCTTTACTACATTACATATCATGTGCACGACAGTTAGCTATCAAACATTCAGCAACTTAAGTAAGAGTTTCAGGTGACAATTTCAAATAGAAAGAAATAACATAAAATAAGAAGAAAAACAAAAACAGACAAATAAAGACAACAACAAAAGAAACATAGGTTTATTGAGTAGGAACTCAATGAAAGACAGAAGCTTAAATTCGCCACATACCTGTCAAGTTGTCCCAGTTATCCACCTTGATCCACTGTTGTCCAGTTGAATCTGTCTGCACCAAGAACAGATGAAACAATCATCTCACACATAAGCCCTAAGACTGTCAGAAATGAACCATTCTTCTAGATTCAATCCAACTACGATCAAATGGATAATTTCAAAGAGAAGTACCTTCTCAATGGTGTAGTCTTGCATCTTTTCACAAAGCCCATCCAGAAGTTCGACAACTCTTAGCTCACTGACCCTGCAGAAATTTAAGTATAAAATTTATAAATGCATTGTTCATTCATTATTTAAAAGCAACCTAGTAACAAAAACACGATCAATTGGGAAAATTTAACAAAGAATGATCAATTTTAATAATCTTGCCACGTAAACAGTTCCTAACACTTACCGCATTAAAATCATCAATTGCACTGTATGTCTGTATCTCAATAATAAAGTAAAATTTTGATATAATTAAAGACAATAAAATCAGAATTACTACCGCACTTTATCCGATAACTACAGTGAACAATAAAATTTTGTTTCATATGGTACCAAAAATATCTGTTCCGCTTAATTAATATCAAATATTACTTGTTGCTTGACTATTTGGAATTTTAACAATACAGATTTCACCTTCATCAGTTTCAACTCAGCTTTGAATAGTCAAACTTATTTCATCAAGTTCGTAAATTTTAAAAAATTATGGTTCTTTACAAGCCTTTCTAGAAGCTACTTGTCAACCACTATGTCGTAAGTTCCAATATCGGACCAACGTATATTCCTACTGAACTATTTCAACAGATCATCTATCTATTAGCACCACTGCATTTTGTAAACATAAAAATAAGAATGTTCTAAACATGCTAAGGAAAAAAGGGCATCCTGAAAATCGGGAGGTTGATGTTTTACCTGTAATCAATCACCTTCCCCTTACGCTGACCTTTAGAATCCAACCGATGTCTCATATCTAAATGATTCCTCGGTTTTTCCTAGTTAAAATATGTAATTACTGTTTGGTTACTCAAGCCACTACTACACTTGGACACTGTATAAAACTTACCACAATATAAACTCACGTCAAACAGAAATAAGAATTGGGGGGAGGGTGTGTGTTCAAATTTTCTATAGAAAGGTACATCGCCTTACATTGGAAAGTCCATGTTCTATCTCCTCCTGCGAACAATAAATACAGAAGTTTAGGCCCCCTTTTGCATAATAATTAGTATCAGCGAGCTATCCGGCATTACGATCGATTCACTATTCAGCATCAGTAAGAGAAATTACTTGAATATCAAATAAGGAAATGCAAATTCCACTTAAGAAAAGATGAAGATACGCATACAACCAAGTGGGAACCAAACTATAAGACATTGCAACAGATAATGATGACTAGAAAACTAAAGGCACTCTAAGAACAGTAATTGACAGTGATCAGATTCAGGCACGCACCACATAAAATAACCAAAAGGATGAATAATTAAAGATTTGAAGACCAAATGAAGAGAGGCAACAAAAATAATTCAAAGGCGGAGGGAGAATTGTTAAGAACGATAAATTACTGCAACAGCATTGCAAGCGGCGCATTTGTCATCAATGCAATTGACAACGCCAGAGTAGATCACTAATAACAATAGAACCCACGCATTGGATTTCATCGTCATTTGCGCTTCGTCCAATCCGAGTCCTGACTTTCACCTCTCTGCAAACGCTTGCAGTGCTTCTTCTCCGTTTGCAAATCTGAAATGTCAACAAAACGAAGCAGAAAAAATGGCGGTCTCCTTGACGAATATATGGGCCTGGCTAAAGAACCATAGGCCCGAGTCCAGCCCATGTGGGCCCAATAGTATAAGCCCCAGTCCATATTGGGGCTGTGATAATGGCCCCTTAGTGTTGCCTGATTTTACAAGGATGCTAATTTTTTAAAGGTTAAATTACTAAATATAACTTTAGGATAAATTTGTTTCTAAACTTTTAAATATTTTATTATATCCTTTTAACTTTCAAAATATTTTATTATATCCTTTAACTTTCAACTTTTTCTGAAGGATACATCCAAATGTTAAAATTAGTATATTGGTGTGTGTTTATATATATATAGGTCACATTATAGGATATATGGGAATAGACATGCTTAACACGTATATTTTACACAACATTTAAAAGTAAAAATGACACCTGTACATGGAAATTTGGATTTTTGTCTTCAAGCACTATTTGTGCTAATTTTGATCGATTGTTTTTGTTTGAGTATAGATATGATGGATATAGTTGGCAAATTCAATCTTCTTCTTTTATATAATATATATATAAACGATGAAGAGGTAACTAACATGTCATAATTAAAAAGGTATACATATATTATTTACAACTATGTAAAAGAGTAAGATGATTATCATTATTTATTTCATCTTAATTATTATAGTTAAATTCATTTACATAACCAATTTGTGCATATAAGTTGTCACGTCAATTTACTTGAATGGTGTTGTAAATGATGTCATGTATGTCTTTTAATTTGTATGTATTAGTTTCACGTTAATCTATATCTATTTACTTTAAAGAAAATATTATCTCTCTTTTTTTTTTTTCTTTTCTTTATGAGTATTAAAAGAAAAAAGCTCTCAAAATCCCAAATGGTATGCAATGTAACAATTTTCAACGCTCAAGGGTATAAAATAATCCTTTCAACATTTGAATTATTTTGTATGATTCAACATTTTTAAGATGCACAATTACATATTTCGCAACCTAATTCAAAACAATAGAAAATATAGCACATGGTAATAATGTTTGTAATCATGACAGATTTTTAGGTAAAGTAACATTAGAACAAACGTAAAGTAAAAGAAACAACTTTCATTAAGATATCAACATATCCCAATTGCAATGTTATAAGTTTATCAACAATACCTTATTAACAACTAAGATTTATGTGGTAAATTTATTATTGATTGAAACTTGTTATTAGTGACAGATGTCAATTATATCATTTATTGTCTACATACTCTCCAATTATTATATTTATTGTCGACTTACCAAACTAATAGATTATAATATATTATACAAATAATATTTAACTTAATTTTCTACTAATAATTATAAATTTTGGAAATACCTTTTTTTAGTTTGTCACTGTTTAGTTTTAAACATATTTTTCAAAATCAGTTAATTGAGCTTAAGTGGTAATTGAAGTAAAAGTTCCCATAATTTATTGATTCCACACCTTTTTTTTTAACATCTAATTGACCTATTTAATTTCACATATTTACTACTACAATGGCAAAAAAAATAATAATAAAAATATGAAAATTGACCTAATACTTTTAAAAAATGACCATTCGGTCCCTTCATTTTTATTTT
Organism: Citrullus colocynthis; assembly: GCA_031780015.1. Taxonomy (NCBI): domain Eukaryota; kingdom Viridiplantae; phylum Streptophyta; class Magnoliopsida; order Cucurbitales; family Cucurbitaceae; genus Citrullus; species Citrullus colocynthis. Next base: position 288,829 of record QLSR01000041.1, read on the forward strand.
TACTTAATTTTAACCAAAGTTGTAAGTATAGAGACCAAAATTATTATTTTAAAATACATAGACCAAAATAAAGTATAACAACCAAAATAAACATTTACAGAATAAGAACCAAAATGAACTAAAAAAACAAAATAATATTTTAAAATATTTTTATAAGAGTAAATTATTTTTTTAAAAAAGAGAGTAAATTATATAAGTAAATTATTTATAAATATATAAAAATATTAGCGATAAATTACGATAGATTTCTATCGCAATCACTATTACTGAAACTTTTTTATATCTATAAATAGTTGGATTCATTTCGTTATATCCGAAAACGATTTGTATATTTGCTAAATTATTTTACAACCTTGTGATATTTTATTTGCTAAATTACTGAGTGAGTAATATGGTGGGGGTGTTAATTGAAATTTAGCAAAATCATTTCAGTAGGCGGAGATGCATTTGATTTCAGTTTAATCAATCTGAGGTCCTGTTTTTAGAATCTGATGAACTTTCGATGAAGGAAATACAAGACCTATCACTGGATTCCGTAATCGAATCGGAGGAAGTAGATGGAGTTGAAGAAACGCAGCAAGAACAGCAGAATCTCAATCGTCAAGATCAAGAACTCTTTTTGCTGCAATTCCTGGACTCCACGGATGATTATCTCAACCTCATGGATGCGTTGTCCGCAACACTCCGCCAGGTACGCGAAAATTGATCTCCACATTACCAAACCCTAATTATAACACGAACGTGTATTTCTCGCTGCTCTATTATTCCGTTGTATTGATCTCTGTATCAAGTGATGGTTTTCTGCATTCCGGATTCATAAAAAACCAAATTGACTCAATTATGCTTCTGACATGGTGGAAATCGAGGTCTTAAAGCGACTGGCTATTTGCTATTTTCCTAATCGGATTCACTTCTAAGACTTACTTGTTGAAATTCTGAACTCGAATTTTTAGAAGGCCTACTGATAGCAAGGGATTGTTTTTATTTGTGATCTTTTACTTTCTGCTGGCTGCGGAAATGTAACCTCGAACTTCGATCATTCATTCGAGTAACAGGGATGGTTTGACTTGGCGAGCGCCAGACATTCTATGGGTACCTCTCGCATAAGCACTGCATTACTGGACTTGAAAATCCATTCTGCTGCTACATCGCTGCGGGTGGACGAACGCGATGGTAATCTTAATCATCTCTCCTTCCCAGATATCATTATTGAAGTTTGAACCAGTTAGGAAATTCTGTAAGCGTTGGAACGCACAATCCTTAGTTGCTACACCATCTTTCGGCTACTGTTAAGCCATTAAATTCCCTGACAAATGGAAGATTTAAGCCTAAACTAAAGAGAGTATGATTATCATGTAACTACTTGATCTAGTTAACTGTTCCTCATACTGATTAAATATTGTTTAAACATGCTATGTTGACAGTCACACTTGTTACTGATATATCCATCCACAGGTGGCTCTATAGGGACACAACCATTCATTAACTTGCGGAAATGGACATCCTCTGAAGGTGGAGACTGCTTGGGGGAAGAAAAATACAACGACAAATTGCAAAGGGATTCCGATAGTCCGCAGCTACGGCAACGGAATATTTCTGAGCTTTCTGGTAGTTGACACCTTCTATTATTAGTAGATAAGCAAGATCACCATATATTTGCAAATAATGTTTCTGCATGCTTTAATGATTCGTGAGTAGAGATTTTTTTAGTTACACAAGTTGTTGTATGTTTGGTTTCTGTTCATTGAAGTGTATGTAACCTTTCTTCATGTATTCATTTGAAGATAATCCGGGGAAAAGTTCTTTAAAGAAAGAAGATGCTCTCATCATTGATGATCAGGCAAGTGTTCACAACTGTTCCTATCATTGGCCTTGTACTTTCCTTTTATATATTATATGTGGCTTTACATGGACAATGGGTCATACTATGTTGATCACACTATTGTAGGTACAAAAGGAGCGATCACGAACACTTTCAACATTTGGAACTCTAGTTTCCCCCAAACTCCAATCAGCTCAACTTTCATTTGAAAATGGTAAATTGCTCAATATCCTGCCCTTTTCATTAAATGGGGCAGGGGTATGTGTGTGTGTTTTATAGTCAGAGAGAGAGAAAGAGTTTACATAGTTCAAGTAAACGATAATGATATACATACGCAATTTATTTTTCTGCAGCCCTTGAAATCATAGTGGGAATTGCAAATAACCGTATTGCAATGTTATCTTCCTTTGATCAAGTCAAGAAAGAAGTGGAAGACATATCTTCCTTCAAGCAAGTCAAGGAAGAACGGGAAGACACCAAAGCATGACAATCATTTGTTTCCCTCCTGGTAAATTTTTTCTAATTTCATCAAAGTTTGCTGTGACAGCAGGTGGGATGCCATGTCCATTGTTCAAATTAACGGATTCTCCCTCGCAAGCACACAGCGCATAACATATGAACTCTGTATTCTTCAAAGTTACAAGCAGAAATGGATTATACGACTGAATTTTGAGTTGCTTGATACGTCTTTAATTATTGTGTCATATTACTCTACAATCGGATGCACTTATTGTTCGTTTAAATAAAAGCAAGCAATATTTTGCCAATTTAGCCCTATTTACAACTAGAATAACTCATCGAGCTGTCTTTATTAAGCATCTATCCGAGGCAACACATGCGCAATCTTGCATCTAAATTGCTTACAAAGAAAAGTGTGTTTTCTTTTTCAAAACATGTCATCATAAAAAACGTCATGAAATCAATACATAAAGCACCACCATAACATACAAAAATATGACCATCCAGCTCATGTTCTTCCAAGCCATAAAAACAAAGGGAAAAAATGGCAACCGGCTGATTATAATGAACAAGACAAGATGGGGGAAAACAAGAGAATCGATACAAGTATAAACTCGAACAGAACCTAATGGTTAAAAAGCTCTCCAACTGTCGGAACTTTTCTTAGGACTCTGGCTCTCTGATGAGACTTTAAACGGGCCAGAGGTACCAAATGGATCTGCATCATCAAAAGAGAAGGCGCCATGGCCGAAATCTCTGGAGCTGCCAACGGAGTCAAACCTGGCGTGCCTCTGGCTACTCTGGCCGAAGTCCATGCTACTACTTATAGAATCAAACCTTGAAAACTTCTCTTGATTATGGCCAAAGTCACGAGAACTGCTTATTGAATCAAACCTAGAGAACTTCTCTTGATTATGGCCAAAATCACGGGAACTGCTTATTGAATCGAACCTAGAGAACTTCTCATGTTGTGGAGAAAAACTGCCATCCTGCATGCTCAAAGAATCAAACCTGGAGGAATTGTCGAAGAAGTGATCTCCCAAATCGCCATAGCGAGGGGAAGAGTTGCCAAATCTAGAGAGGGGAGTGGGAGGAACAGAATCCTCAAAAAATGGGCTTTTTCTCTGAAAGAAGCTATCCGCATTCGGGGATCCTGTTTTGACGGAGCTAGTATCAAAATCACTGGATCCAAAGAAATCTCTGTGCTTTTCAGAGTCTGGCTCCTGTGCGATGGCATCAAATAAAAAGATAAGGCATGGATGAAATCCAATGCAACCAACTTGACACTAGAATTGGAGAGAGCATCATGATTCATGGGCAACAATGATCTCAAATTGAGCAATCACACAATTTCGTGTAGAATTAGCAACCCAGAAACTCGGCAGGTTAAAAGCATTCATCATAATAACTCTTCGGCATGCAACCTTCACACAATTAGATCAGTACGTTTCCCATTATAAATTTCTGAAAGTAAAACTGGTAAATCTCTTCGCCACAAGTTGGAGGCAAGTACAAAGAACACTTGCAAAATTATTTCCTCCAATTTCTCGATGACTGTCTAACCAAGCAACTATTGGTGGAAAGTTCATCCACCAGGATTAAACATCTAAAATTTTCAGCAACAAAATTTATCGGATGGTTGTCTATTCTAAGATCCCATCATCTCAGAAATTACCACCCAGGGCCAGGAAGCAGAACGGAGTCTAATAACAAGTCTAACAGGCTATACCTCGGTGCCCTCAGCATCCTAATTTCGGAAGGGGCAGGCCCATGGGCATATCTCTACCACAATTTACTTCTTAAAATGAAAATATTGAAATACTTCTAAGTCATACCATGTACCACATCACTGATATTATTAACATGAAATATAAGGGCGTGCATGCAATTCCCGAAGAACAGATGGGAACATCAAAAGACTAGAGCATGTTCATGAATTAATTTTATGATATCATCTGTTTTTACTTAAACATTCCAGCTTTGATATATATATTTTTTTAATTTTTTCTCTCCCGGAAAATTATAGCAAATGAAACAAATTATGACATTTGTCCTTCTTACACGCTTATATAAAACTATTTTATAAAACGATGAATGATGTTTTAAGTGCTTAATAACGTTAATTAATGAAATATTTAATAGGAATGATTTCAAATATAGTAAAATGAGTCAATTTATTTAAATGTATAAATATAGCAAAATGTCACCGTCTATCAATGATACTAATAGATAGTGAAATTTTGCTACATTTGAAAATATTTTCAGAAGTTTTATTATTTAAAACAATTACCCTATTTAATTATTAAATGACATAAACGGTAAACAGAAGCAAAAATACTAGATCCACAATAAATTTCAAAAGCAAAAGAAAAAAATTAATGATTATACTCGAGATCTTTTCTTTTAAAAAAAAACAGTTGCCAATAGTAAACCCAAATAGTCTCATCAAAAAGAAAATACTAAACCCAAATAGATATCTACATCTATCAAACCCAGCAAGGCAACATAAAATATCTAAGCTCACCTTGGTATTAACTGGTTTTATTCCCCAAACTGAGTCCACATCGTCATTATTATCAAAGGTTCCCCCCCAAGCAGACTCATTGAAACTTCTGATGCAAGAAATAAACATAGAACCATAACATAAAAATGATGAATGTATGAAAGAGCTGCATGAAGTTAAAAGCATAAAAAGTACGAATCCATTATTACCTATATGCCTCCGGACTTTTTTCAAAACCAGCATCTGAAAATTCATGAGAAGGGCTTTCTAGAGATGTCTTAGCAGCTGGACTGCCATATGGACTTCTAGCTGACTCATCTTCATTGTGGCTGTACACAGATTCACTCTCAAGGCCACGATTGATGGTACTCAAGGAGTTCCCCATTTTGCCATTGGCATTTGACGATGAATCAGGAGTTGAATTATAATGTGCCAGATCCTTTTCACTGTCTGACATATTTGGTTTTGAGGCAGAAACATCTTTTGGATCAAGATTAAGATCATTGGAAAATCCTGAAAGGTATATCAATTAACTGATATCAACAAAAGATATAAGGTATTTCCATCAAATTACCAGCCTAAGTATGCTGACAATGAGTTGAGACCAAAAACTGCAACATTGTTAGTGCAGAGAAACAAATAACTTGTCAAGAACCACGTTCATACCTTCATCTTCAAATTTATCCCACTCTTCATCCCAAATAGCTGCATCATCCGGAATTCCAGGTTGCCAACCTACCAAATCCATCATGAAAAATATCATTAATAAAAACCAAGATTCATCAAGTCACTTTGAACACGTAATGGATCACATTATGCCACAAATGATGTACTATACAGAAACTAATGTACCAAACATTTCCTAGACTTTCTTTTAAATAAAAAATGTAGAGAAGATCCTTGAAAGGAAGTGGGATGATTAAAATAAACCTTTGAAAGCACATCCTAAAGGAATGTAGATAGAAGAAGTAAAAGTATAAATCTCGGGCTAAAGTGAGACTAATACCTACTGGAAGCTCGATTATAGCTGCCGACTTAACATCAAATCCATGTTTCTTACAACGTTCAGTTAAAGCCTTTATGAGCTCCTCAATATCCGATTGTATTCGATCAGCTCGGACCTGAAGAAGCAGAAAAGCATCAGTATCAGACAACTGCACAGAATAGCCGTTGGTAAATTGACGCACACAGCTATCTAGCAAAATCAGACCTGAAGAATACCATCGGCACTTCCTCCTTGTTCCATTTTAATAATTGCTTGATGCAACTCTGTCTTCCTTTCCTGGAAGAATGACAAATAATAGGGGAATGTCGGCTAAGGACAAAATTTGTTTATTGCAGGATGAGCATATGGCCTTGTGGCGAAAATTATAATTGTCATCTGCAAGCATCTTTTTCTGGCCATTGAGCTATAGAAAATTTTCTGATTTGCTTTTATTAATTAGATGCACATGCACTCAATAAACTCTTCCTTTAAAAAAAAAGAATTGATAGAACTTGAAAACAAAATATAGTGTCCTTGACATGTTCTTTTAGTTGTTTACTTAAAGAATGAGAATAGTTTAAAAGAGAACTGTAATTTACTTTTAAATAGGAAAGCCACTGGTTTGTGAATATGGTCGAAGATCCACTGAAATTATTATATTAACTAATAAAAATTTCAAGTGGTACTTTCCGCTATATTTCAAACATATATGTGAACAAATTAGTATCTGTGAATGAATGCTTAAGCCACATGCAACTTCCACTTAGTATATTAAGGAAATGAAAAAGAGATGATTACATAAGACTGATGAATCAAGACAAAGAAACTTTCCAATTAACCGCTGAACATCGACAGCCGCCAGCAATGATAAGATTAACCAGCCAGCTCTAGTAGATGCAATAAAAAAGGTTGAAGAACATGCATGAAAAATCAAAGCACAGTTTCAAGAGGTGTATTTTTACTTGAACATCACGATATTTTGCCTCTTCAATAGTTAACTTAGATGCTATTTCAGCCACTTGCTTGTACTTCTCCTCATATTTTTTCCCCAAAGATTCTGCCTGAAATATAAAGCCATAAATCAGTGCAAAGAAACTCAAATATAGAGGACCTAGAAAAAGAAGAATAGAAAATACCTCACGCTTGTCAGCAGATGCCCTTTCTGTGATCTCATTAAGTCTATTATCACATCTGCTTTTATGTAGAACCTGAAAAGAAGAAGACAATGGTTACATGTAAAATTAAAGAAATTACACACGCAAGAGAAAGTAGTCAGAAAATATTTTTGAAAAAAAGTTCAGTGATAGATTGGAGGCGGTGCTTAGATAAACCAAATTTAGTCAGGAACTTACACCTTTTAAAATTAAGTGATCAGATCTAGTTGTGAACTCGTACAGAGATAATGACTACTATACGATTATACCTATTCTAGCATATGCGTAACCATTATTGGCACACAATAAAAAGGGAAAAAATACATGTGTAGCTTGTAGAATTAACTTAGACTTGGAATTGCATATTGCACACAAACTAGAAGCAAAGAGCAACAAAGAGTACTTACAAGTTCCTGCATCATTGTGCGATAGTATTCAATCTTTTCTTTTGAATCCAAAATAACATTCGTGCTCTCCCCAGCCTATCAAGGAAGAAACAAGAAACATTAGAGAGAATAATACTACTTCCCAGGTGAAAATATGTCAACCCTGAATTCATGAGGAAAACAAGAAAAAAAAGTATATACTTAAAAAGATGTAGAATTTATAAAGAGAAAGAAAAAATTCCACATTCACAATAAGAAGATACTAGATCCTCTCCAAAAAAAATGGTAAAAGTTGACAGATAGATATAAGGAAATGCCTTTTTCTCAGGCGCGTTAGCATCTTGAGCATTTAAGCTACCCGAATTCTGTTGGCTCTTCTGAGACTGGTCCAGAAATGAATCCTCCAACACTGGAGACCTTGATTTCTGCTCATTGGATAGTTTAGCACCATCGGGCTTCGAAGCAGGTACATTTGTTGGCGGTCTCAATCCTGCAGTTGGTGCCATTGACCGAGCAGTGACCTGAGGTTGCTGCTGTCCAAATCCTAATTTCAACGAAGGAAGAGTTAGAGAGAAATGCAAGCAAATTAGAGAAATAAGAGGGCAAAAGAAAATAAGTACAATTGACAACTTGGGTAAGTACCAGGACGAGGACCCCAAGTTGCATTAGGATGGGCAATGTTAGATTGTCCTGTCATGGATAACAGAGTCTCATCAAACATAACATTATTTGGAAGCACAGCTGGAAGAGGTCGTCCTTCCCGGTAACGTTCCATTAGATATAAAGCAAAACAGAACTCTCTGAGTGAAAGCATGCTGTCATTGTCTTGATCAGATAAGTCCCACACCTGCTTCAAGACCTCTGAGAATATGAAACATAGCTTGAGTATGTATAATAAATTAAAAGAATATCCATAAAAGCAACTTTACAAGAGCTTCAGTCAAACAAGGAAAAAATAGGGCATGGGCATAACTTCCTAGGGATTACAGAAAAGTATAAGTCAATTTCTAAACCTAAAACTATCTTCCTGGCATTACGTTAGAAAGAAATATGTTTCCAAATACTCAAATTGTGTCTAAATGCAAAAGGAGTTTTTTTGTATAAAATAATTGTCGAGTAAATGGCACTACAAAATATTTTTGTATATCAAGGTGAAAACAACCATAACCTTTAAGCTTGTAGCAGAACTTCAATATATATTCATTGAGCATGTATGCCCATTTCTCCCTTTTTCCGTGTAATGCCAAAATAGGAGAAAGAGGAAACCTCCCTAACTAGAAGTTAATAAAACTCTGGAATTGACCCAAGTGATGAAAGAGAAACAATTGCGAAACTATAAGAACGTGCAGGCCATCTATAAACACAAGGTGAAGGTTTCTTTCAAAAGTTTTTTGTGGAATAGAGAAGGTATCTCCAAAAGTTTGTTTAACCCTTTCAATCAAATAGCCGAAAATAACTTAGCCACCAATAACCTCCAGAAGGTCTCATTTTTTTTTTTCTTTTTTTGATAAAGCCATCCCAAGTAGGCTTTGCAAAAGTGAATTCCAAACTGAATCCCGAGGAAGGATAAACCAACCAACATTAGCTTTCTGTTTTCTCCCTTTTTTCCCCTCTTTAAGACAGATATCATTGACAAAGAATTAAGAAAAGTTTCAGATACAAAATTTAAACCTCCCTTCTAGGAGTTCACAAAAAACCATAAAATGGAGTTAATTATAAAGTGATTGTAGCTACAAAAACAGTTAGAGAAAGAACAGCAATAAGAACAAATACTTAACACCGTCAAAAGAAAACCGTCTCCCCAATCCCATTCCTATTCATTGAATAGCCTTGAGTTTTGTGACCCATAGAAATTCTCCGACCATATTTTTGGGTCTTCTATCCAAAGTATTAATCTTATTGTGGAGAAAAGTCCAAAAAGAGAATAAATCTTTGGGATCTTCCACTTCCAAATGAACTTTGAAATTCTTTTTTGAAAGGGCTTGAGATATATTGATCATGCAATTGAAGGACTTACCAATGCTCCAAACTAGAACCCTCCCTATCCATTGTCTAATGATCATCAACTGGAGGAAGTAAATGAGCCCATTCTTCAATTCCTTATCAGATTAAGGTTTCTGCTACAGCCTAAGTTCCAAATAGCAAGATTCTCATCCTATACCTCCATGGTCTTCATTTTGAAGCTGGGGATCAGAAAATCCATATGAAACTTAGTCTTCAATGCTACTGTTGTGTTTCAAAGCTAGTGACATGTAACTTGATGAGCTCTTTAGAGTGCATCTCCATTTAGAAAACTAGTAATTGTCCAGATATGACCTGAATTCTGACAAAACGAAGGCAAGCTCCAATACAGATTGAGTTACCCAAAACCCATTGTTCTGACAAATGGAATGTCAGACAGTTGTTACCTAGGATGGAGAAAAATGGGTCGGCTTAAAGGCTATCCACAATGATTTCCCGACAATCATGTGAAAGTGATAACAATATTCAAGCTTCAAACTACGTGTTCCTTACATGGTCCAAAAATGAATAAAATAAAATTTTTAAAATAAAGAATCTCAAAGGATTAATAATAAATAAAGAACGATAAAAACTAAATCTCCACTTTAGAGATAGCCGACAGAAGGCAACAATGTCAGGTCTTTGATATTAAAATTCTATTCTAAATTCCCTCCATCCCCGCCAAATTTTATTACAAAAACCACACTAAATTGATCACTACTTGAAAGTGAGTAACTTGCGCTTCGACTACTGTGTGAAATGACAGTATAGTTTTTTTCTTTTTTTCTTTTTTCTTTTTTGTATAAGAAACATTGTATAGATTTAAAATTTTACAATTTAAATTAAAAGAATTGAGGAAGTATATACCTCTAGGTAACCTCCAACTTAAAAATAGATTCCGTGCCTGCTCGCCGGTAATTCTACCATCTCTGTCAGTGTCTACTTCCATAAAAACTTTTGTGTACTTCTGAACATCAGTTGGTTTCATTTTTGGCCAGGTAAACTGTGCATTTTCAGAAGTAGAGTTCCTGGCTCCAGTTGTGATCCCAGAAGATATAAGTGGCGATGGACCTGTTGCTCGAACCTCCTTATTCGGTTCCAGTGATGACTGAGATAGCTGCAATTGTGAACCAGCTAATGGTCTTGAAACAAATGCACTCTGCAATGACTCCATTGAGTTGGGCTTACTTAAAGGTTGGCATACACTGGAGACTGGAACAATCGCTGATGGACCAATACTATTATTAGCTGCATTGTTGAGTCCAGAAGATTCTGGTCTAGGTGGAGATGGAGTGACAGAAAACATGTCAGCACCAAATGCTGACTTAGAAGCAAATCCATTGCCAGTAACAGCTGGTGCTCTATCATTAGCCATAGGCTGAGAAGTCACTAAAGCTGGTGATAACGACGGAGCTGAGGAAGGCATGGAAGGGCTAACTCCTCTAGGCCCAGCAGCAGGACCACCACCTGGCGTTCCACTGAGCCAATCATTTGGGTTTGAAAGATTTGAACCCAGTATGTTTCCTCCTCCAGAGGGTTCAGAAGCAACAACCAGTTGCGTATTCGAAGCAACACCACCAAGTAGACCACCAGGTGTGGCCTGAGGTAACCTCATGGAAGGGTTTGGCTGGGCTGAAACATACTGCTGATTCACACCCACATTTGGAACCCCTGGTCCTCTAAAGCCAAAATTTTGAGATCCCGTTGGTGCAGGTATACTCATCTGTGGAGGAGATGCAGCAGGCACTGAAGTTGATTGAGGGGCAGATACAGCCTGTAGATCAATCTTTGGTGGGGGGATTTTCGCTGCAGCAGGACCATATAGTGCCGCCTTTACAATTTCAGGTGTTAGCTCTCGCTTACTTTGAGCAACAGTCACAAGTCTGAGAGCATTATAAAATTCTGGTCGACCAAGGAAACCTGATTTTCTCTGATCAGCATGCATCCATATCTGCAAGTAAAGAAGATAACCTCGATTCGCAAAAGCATTTACAGAATGACACATTTGTAAATATGTTAACATTTCTTATTAAATGGTGCCAGTAGACAATGAATACAATTAGAGGCGTCATCTTTTATACAGTTAGATATTTATTAGAGGAGGATCAAGTAAAAGGACAAGCCTCTTAACATAATAGCTTCAATACATTACACACCATATGTACCAGTGGCTGAAACAGAATACCGACGCAATATTGTTAAAGCTTGCATTGTACAACCAGACTAAATCAGCATCCGTTGACCATACCAGAAAAATGAAGTGCACGAAGATTGTCAATTCAATCTCGTGAGGAAGTTATAGATTTCAACCACAGGTCTGACGGTGGAATGCGTGAAAATTTATATCCTAATATTACATTTCAATGGGTAAAACGATTTATAAAAAGAAAAAACTCAACGAAAAACTCTAGGTAGGAAATTAAACACCAGAACTTTCCTAAAAGATACTGGTAACCACCTAATTCACAAATATACTCTTCCACGAGGCGCAGGCACCTCAATTTTCATTACCGAGAAACAAAGTAATGAAGTGAGAAATAAAGAATTTGTGAATTTCGAATTCGCAACCTAATCCAAGTACATGGACGCCATTGATCTAAGATAAACGACCCGTGAGAAATCCGAAGAAGAAAAGGTGACAGAGGGAGTATAAAGCAAAAAACGGAACCTGCGCAAGAACATTTTTAGGCAAATTGGAGCCCTGAAAGAAAGCGACGGCTTCAGCTCCACTAATCCTTCCGTCACCATCCAAATCGGCTCTCCTAAAGAATGCGTCGAACTGATCCATGTTAGTTCCCCCTAGATTGGATCCCGCTGGTAGCACACACAAAAACACAGTAGATCAAACTTCCTTCCGACAATCCTCGTTGGCAGTAATGAAACTATGATCCAACTGGAGAATAGACAGTTCAATCATAGCAGTAAGAAGGAGCGCAGGGAAATGATGAGATGTTAGGTCTGTGGAACAATTGTAGTGGTAGTTGAGGGATGAGCTGTGGTCTGAAGCGTGGGATCGAGCGAGGGTGGAGCCGATTGCCAATATACCGAACAAGAAAGGAGAGGAATCAAAAATGAAGGAAAATTCAGGTAAACCAAACCATTTCTACAGACCAAAAGTCCCCTCTCAATCTCGCTGGCTTAGTAACCAGAAATAACATATTTAACTCACTGATTTTCTATGGAATGGAAAAGGCAAGAAAAAATACTTCATTAAAATGAGATTTTTTTTTTAAATGTATATATATACACGTAAGTTTGAACCTCGTTCCCATATTTTCTCTAGCTCGTGTTATAGATATTTTTGTTTTTTTTTTTTTTTTTAACTTAGGAATTACATTGTGAATGTCAACAGTAATTGAAATAAGGCTATGATTATTGCTTCCTAATGAAAATTGTGGCATTAAATTTCTTTATTAATATGAATAATTTACAAAATATTATTATCGAAATGTTTTTAAATAGACCTCACTTTTAATACCATTGATTAGTTATATTTACTGGAAAGTAAATATATCTAAACTCTTTGAATGCTATGTTCTAGTATGCGATCATTTTATTAATATATGTTTTGTAACAATTTTTCCAATCCATAAATTTTATGGTTCCCTAATTATGTTTCTCGTGATAGCATTTTTTAATTTGGTTGTTTGCCTTTATTTTTTTAAAAAAAAAATGCTAGATTTTATGAAAATATTACTTCGATTCTAACGGTTGATTTCCTTACTAATCATTTATCAAAATTATTTTTAATGATTTCTGTGATTATATATATCACTTGCTCTTAGTTTGGCGCCATTCTGAAGTACGTTGGAGAATTTAGAAACGTTATCTTTTCTAGGAAAACCACAAGCGTAATATAGAAATTCACACTTTAATCGAATTGAAAACAAAAAGGTTCCCTCATGGTTTTCTTTTTTCTTTTTTTTTTTTTTTTTGTAAGGAATAAAAAAACACTTGTGTTTATAAATTAAAATATTGTTAATGGATAATATTATGGATCATTTTTTATATCAACCTTTGTAATACACGTGTCCATACACTTGATTTAAGATCTTCAGCAGAAGAACGAGCTGAGGCATATTATTGGAAACTTAGAAAATTTTATTTTTGCGGAACAATTTACAAGAACATTAAATGGTTCTGATTCTCCCTTGGGTTAATGATTGTGGACATTGTCTTCTTCTACTTTTTCACTTCTCTTCTTTCTTGTGGACCTCATCAACAGCTTCTGGCTTTGCTCTTGGGGGATACTTCGCTCTGCTTCAGAAGTCCTTTCACTCGAGTTATTGATCATTCTTGCATTTTAGCCTCAGATAGTAATCTCCAAACTAAGTGATTGGCCATATCTTTCAAAAGATGTAGTACAGTTTCATTCACCCACTTCGATAGAGGAATCCTGAAAGAAGGGGGGAAAAGTTGCATTTCAAGATGGGTTCTAGTGCTTATTTCTAGCCCATTTACAATGAAATGATTCTGAATCTACTCTAACATACCTGCTAGAAATGATTTTACGTCAAAACGTGCTGGGTTCACTGGAAAATATCCAGACACATCACGACAAGAATGCCATCATTCGAGTAATGTTCATTGCCAGTATGTACCTAGGGCTCCTTGATTCATAGGTAAGCAAATGGTATCCATTGAACTAGGTGTCTGCCATTTGCTAGGATTGAGAAGCATATAATCAGGTAGGTTGATCCATATTTGAACTTTGAAGCATGGTTAAATCCTACTAAGAAAATCTTAAGGTGGGCACCATGGCGCATCAGTCCTTTGTGTTGTGATCTGACACGTTACCAGAGATCTGGGCGTTGCACACCAGAAGAATATAGTCAAAGCCCATAGACAGTAACAATGGCCCTGCAAAGACAAAATTAATTGAATGAATGAAAACCTTGACAAACGAGACATAATAAACAAGGATCCAGTTAGAACAAATTGAATAGAAACATAAAAAGAAACCCAGTGAAAAAAAATCCCCAGCACCCCCTTTTCCTAACTTTCGTCCTTCCTTTCCATTAAAAATTTTAGAGAATCTTGACGAACAAAACATAAGCAACAGGGCTCACAGGACTCTAGTCAAAACGAATATAATAAATGTAGAGATAGATTGCGATAAACAAAGCCCTGAAGTCCACTTTTGGTAGATTTTGCCTCAACGGAGGCCCAAGAGATTGCATAGACGGTCTCACATATATGTTAACAGAAAAAAACTATAAAACATCCTAAGAACGACCTGCATTACATGCATTACGTAGAATAACTTCTGGCAAATGTTACTGACCTTCAAACGACCAAACAAGAGAAGAAAAAATCTTGTTTGTAATCGATATGACCTAAAAGATTTCAATGATGCCATCCCTTAGCACGCCAACATCTTTGCAAATTTTCCTGATGACGAGCAACTTTGATTTTCAACCAGAGTTTATATGCCATCTCTGTCCTATTACAGTCCAATAGTTTGTTATTAAGCTTACTACGTATTTGCCTACTTGGAAAGAAACCCTGACGTAAGCATTCCTCCATGACGAGTACAGCATTTTCAAGCTGCCCGGTTTTACAAAGACAGTCAATGACATGCTCATAAGTTTCCACATCAGGATCATAACCACTTTCTTGCATCTCATTCCATATATTTAATAGCATGCCAAATTTACCAAACAAAGAAAGCCGCATTAGCAACAATTTATAAGCATTCTTGGATATCCTACATCCAACTTTTCTTGCTTTCTTGTAGATTAACATAGCTGCATGCGGAGGACCATAACTACAGCTAAGTTTCATAAAGGATGTTATTGCCCCCGTAGTGGGAATTATTCTTGCCACCATCTCATCAAACATTTCTAGTGCATCGGCCACTTTCTTGGCTTTAAGAAAGCCAATAATCAAATTGGAATAGGTGTTGATGTCAGGTTCACATCTATTACTCAACATACGCTTGTAATAGGTCAGGCATTCATCAAAATCACCTATACATATAAAGTTGGAGATCATTGCATTATAAGCATTGACATCTGGCTTACAGCCGTTTTCATCCATTTTATCAAAGATCTTGACAGCGTCGTCAATGCGATTAGCTCTGCCAAGACACTCAATAAGATAAGTGTAGGTCAGACAATCTGGAGAAAATCCATCAACTTCCATTGCTTTCAAAATTCGCTCGACTTCACTGTGCCTACCATATCTTGACCATCCACCAATTATAATGTTATATGTCATAGCATTGAAAGGAACATTCCCCTTGATCAAATTAAAGAAGGAGTTTGCAGCACCCACGTGGGATCGTCGACACATGCATTCTAGAAGAATATTCAAGGTTTCAGTATCACATTCCAACCCAATTTCTTTCAAGTTTCTGAATAACTGAAGTGCCTTAGAAACTTGGTGAGCCTTCACCAAACTGTCTACCACAATGGACACTGTTTCCATGTTCGCATTCACTCCCTCCCGTGTCATTTTGTGCAAAACATGCATCATGGAATCAAAAAACCTTCTTCTACCTAGAGCTTTAAGAATTATGTTGTAGCTGGAAGTATCTTTAGGTATCGACGGCTGTTTAATAGCCCAATAAAAGAAGGTAACCATTGCTTCGCTACCTAAACTCCCCGTGTTTAGTACTTTATTGACAACATCTTGGCTCAAGTTCACATCAGTATTAGCTAAAGCATGTTCAATTGCAGTTTTACCATTCAGTTTTTGAAGGAAAACACCTCGCAATTTTTCTTCTGGTAGTAAAAATCCATCAACCGCCCTAATTGGCATCTGTTTCTCAGAAGGATTCTCATTGAGAGTGTTAGAGACCGAACCATGAGGATTAACTAGTAAGAGATCAGAAAGTTCGCTGATAACGAAACGCTCGTCTATGCTGCGTTGATTCCGAGTCCGATCAGCCAAAACACCATCATCAAATAGATTTGGTGGTTCGTCTAGGGTTGAAAACAAGAATGATAAAGCCGATGAGGGCGAGGGCGGGTAAAGTAAGGGATAGTGATACCTGCAACTGGCGAGACGTCCCAAAAAGCACCCTCTGAATTGATGGGAAAGAAAACGCCGGGAAGCGCCGAATGCCATGCAACCTAACAATTGATCGCGCGTGAGAGCCTGAGAGAGAAGTATCGGAGTGGCTCAAAGAGGTGAGCCAAAACTAGGATGGGACTTTCGCCTCAGGGTTCGAACTGGTTAACGGTGATGCCGGCCGGTTGAATAACGTTTTTTTTATTTTCCTCTCTCTCTTTTTTAATTTTAATATTTAAAAAAACGAAAGAGGCGTTTTAAATAATTATTAATTATGAATTCCAGGTTATTTTTTCGTTGTTCTTTTAGTTTGTTCGAATTAGTTTTCAGATAAAATTTGGGAGAAGAAGTACATTTTTCTAACAATTTTACATGCCTATGCACTTGTTTATCGACTAATATATATAATGATTTAAATCTATGATATATTAAAAGTGCTATTATCAATTAAATATAAATGATAAATTAATTCATTAATCAAAAACTATCAATAATAACTATATAGTTAATATTGTAACGTTGAAATGTAAAAAGTTGTTTCAATCCCTTAAAATAGTTTAGTTTTTATTTTAACTATAATTAATTTTTGAATATTAAAAGTTTTATAGTTCAAAGAATGTGGGTAATTTTCATCTCTAATTGTTATAAAAATAGAGTTTTTTTAACATTTTTTACCAACGCATAGAGATTCATTCTTTCCACATTTTTGTTCTCTCAACTTATTGTTCTTAAAGCATTTTCAATTTTTGAAGCATTTTAAGGTGTTGATGTATATTGAAGTTGTAATAAATGCATGTATCGGATTAAGGTTTTGAATTATAGACTTATTCTTTTTTCTTTTTTAATGAATGAATTTTAGGCTTTTGTTACTTTACTTTACAACTCAACTTTGATAAAATTGAATGTTAATAAATGTGTATGGCTATTGTCCATTTTTTCTTTTTCTTTTTCTCGATTATCATTTTCCCTTTTTATTATTCTTTTAGAATTGGTGCATCAAAATGTTTGTTGGAGAAAACAAAAGTTTATCAATCAATTACATTAATTGGGTAAATAAATAAATATATATAACCTCCCTTTGCCTCACAATTTTTGTTTTTTTGGTCAATTATAAGTAGCATACTAATCCCTTAAACAGATGATTGAAGATCAAAAAGTAGAAAAATTGCAACAAGATTTGTAAAATAAATTAGCATGAAATCAAGTAACTGAACTAATTTCGTGAAGAAAAACTAATTACATCTTTATCGAATTTGAAAAATTCATTAAATCACAAAGTTTTTTAGAACAAGAAAAAGTAATTAAAAAAATGAAGACCAAAAATAACCTTTCTAAAAGCAAATCCTTCAATATAATGTATATAAAAAACTCTATATTCTTTTAATTGAACATTAAAAACTATAAAATGTAACATAAATTTTATAAAGAAAGCGGCAGAAAATAATTAATGAAATTTTAATACATCCTTAGAGGTAAAGTGAATTGAATATGAAAAGTTATACCCTACATAAATTCTTTCAAAATTACAAATTTTCTAATCATATTTAATTGCAGAATATAAAAAATTTAGAACTTCAAAAGTTTTATAATCTTTTGCATTCTATTTAACTTTTTAAATATGTTGATTCAATTTATTTTTAAAATTATTTGAAAATTTTATTGGAAGAAACTATTTTTTTTTTAAATACATAAATTAATTTAGATATATTTTCTATCATTATAAAAAAAGTGCAAAATTATTTATACAAAAACAAAACTATTTTAAAATATTTTGGATACTTCATATTTTTAACTTTTTTTTTATTTAATAATAATTAGTTCTACTATTATATTTTTACCATTACACCCTTTTTTATTGGTTTATAGATATTTTATTTAATTTTCGATCTTCAATTTTTGATTATCAAACGCTATAAATTTTAATTTATCTAAATCATGTAAATACTTCTAAATAATGTAAATGATTTGCACAACTTTGTATGTTATCTTCCAACTACATTGTTTAAGTTTTTTTTAGTTCATTCATTTTTAAGAATAAAACCTATTTGAGTTTGCTTATTAATAAAATGTTGAAGTTTTTTTAGTTCATTCATTTTTAAGAATAAAACCTATTTGAGTTTGCTTATTAATAAAATGTTGAGTGGAGACTTATAATTACATTTTTTCGAAGGGGTTGTTTTCAAATATAGGAAAATAAACCAAAATATTTATAGATATAACAAAATTTCATTGTATATTGCAGTAATTGCACATAGACCATGATATTTTGCCATTGTTTGTAAATATCTTCAACAATTTTATCATTTAAAATAAAGTTACTTATTCAAACTTATTTAAATACTAAAATTTTAGTTTTGCAATAATTTAAAATTATTAAGTACTTTAATAATTTTCTTACTTTTACTTGTAACTTTTGGTTGCATTGCTTATTATTCCTTATATATATATATTTTTTTAATAATTTTAGATTCTATTAAAATAAGAAGAATAAAAACTACTATTATTATAAAAATAATCAACATATTCTTACGATTTTTTTAAAAATTTTAAATTGTCTAAACTAAACAACCCAAACTAATATCTAAACAGGTAAAATATTAGTAATATAGAAAGGTGAAAAGTATAAATGAGATTTTGGAGGAAACAATTGAAAAAATCTCCAGTTTACCGCCAAATTCAAGTACGATAAACCCTAACTTTTCCCGCCAAAGCTTTCCAAGAACCCACCGAATCGAATCGAGTACTGGACTCCATAGCGCAGTTCACCAAGCTAGGTAGCTGTCAGGGAGTTCGAATATCCCCACCCGACAAGTCCTGTGCAACACTGCGAAAATGGTTTATGCAAAAGGGGGGACGAACCCCAAATCCAAGCCTAATCCGACTTATCAGCTCACGAAGAATGTGTACCCGATTGGTGGCATCCAAGTGGAATTCCCATTCCGACCATACGGTTCGCAGCTCGCGTTCATGGGCAGAGTTATATCCACCCTTGATCGAGCCCAGCGAGAGGGTCGTTGCCACGCATTGCTGGAATCTCCGACTGGAACCGGGAAGTCGCTTTCACTTCTGTGCTCGAGCCTCGCTTGGCAGAAGAACTACAAGATAAAGAATCAGGAGGCTAATTCCTGTCACTCTAAGCCCGCTCCAGAGGCTGCCACAGATCCTCTCGGTTTTGGCGGTGGATTTATTCCTGAAGTGCAGCCGTCAAGTAAGTTTGCATGTCTTCACCCTGGTCATCCGAACATCTTGAACGCACGAATTCGATCGAGTGGTCAGATAGTGACATAGAAAAGACTAGCTCGGAGTTCATGGAGATGTCTATTTCTGTTTAACTGGGTTCACTTTCTGAGTTCTATAACTTATTTCGCGAGGATATATTTAGGGCGATAGCTTACGACGACATATATTTTCTTTGCGCGTCAACAAAACATGTTCATATCTTAAACTGTTATATAATTTTTATATTTGCCTTTTTGTTTTTGTTTTTTGTGTTTTCTGGGCCAGTAACTCTTCTGAGGGATATTTTGGTCTAGTGTCTGTAGATACAGAGTCATCTCTTCCAGTGCCAAACAACAAAAGTCAGAAGAAAAAAACAGCCCCGACCATATACTATGCCTCGTAAGTTTCAAACTACTACAATTTGAAACAAGGGCTGGGATTTTTTAAATCGTTTTTCTCCTTTACATTTGATGCTAATATACGTTTTCTTATTCAAGGAGGACACATTCACAGATATCACAAGTGATCCGCGAATATAAGAAAACTACCTATCGAGTGCCAATGGCAGTGTTGGTATGTCACCACTTTAACACGTGCATATTTTTATTGTTGAGATTATGCATTGAATAAATTTGAGAATTTAAATTAGCTGGTTTTGGTTGTAAGAATCCCTTGGCTTCCTCTCCTGTCAGCGGTGGTTCAGCTGCAATGCATTTCTGGGTAGTCCTATTTAGGTTATAGTGTACTGTTATCTTACTAACCCCCCTTTTATCCTCAGGCGTCAAGGAAACATTTATGCACAAATCCTTATGTACGAGGGAAAGATAATATAGATGAAGAATGGTGCATATTTCTCTCCAAAGGCACCTTTTTCTTGATTGTTTGTCTTTTTTCTAGTGAAATAAAATCATTTTGATATTCTTCTTTTAATTGTAAAATTTGTTGAATCTGCCAGCAAACTACTTCTGAAGGATCAAGATGCAGGATGCTGTGAATTTAAGTGAGTTATCTTTATCCCATTTCTTCCTCTATATATTTCTCTCAATTATTACTTAATTTAAAGCAATCAGCAAAGGAAGATAAATAGTTTTTCATTTCTCTAATAGAAACGCAAACAAGGTTAAAGGTCATCCAACTCTTCAGAAAGGAGGATGTCATGAGGTTCATGACATTGAAGATTTGGTGAAAGTTGGAGAAGTTGTAAAAGGTCAACCTTGATTTTGTAGGCGTTTAACCGGCCTTATGCTGTCCTCACATATTTGACTTAATTTCTTCTTTATCCTTTTTAGGTTGTTCATATTATGCAGCTCGTTCTATGTCAGACGATGCACAGCTGGTGTTCTGTCCATATAGCTATATTATCAATCCAGTTATTCGAGGAGCAATGGATGTAGATATTAAGGGTGCGATTGTGATCCTTGATGAAGCCCAGTATGTGTACTAGCATCAATAAATTATGTGTTTCCTTTTACCTCGGTTGGATGGTGACTTCATGAGATCGCTAGCAAATGCAGGCAATTAATTAGTTTAATATGTTTTCACTTTTCAGCAATATAGAGGATATTGCTCGTCATGCTGGTGGTGTGGATGTTGAAGAGGATACTTTAAATAGTAGGTTATTAAAATGATACTATTTTGTTTGACGATCTGAGAAAAATATTTTCTTATGGCTTACATTTCACATCTTTCAAAGAATTGCGGATGGAGTTAGAGCAACTATGTCATGTTAATTCTTTGGTTTACCAGCCTCTGTATGAAATGACACAGGTAATTAGTTATAATTACTTAGAATTATTGTAAACATCTGCAAAGATCTTTTGATATTTAGAAGTCTAACTGAACTTTTAGGATCTCATAAGTTGGATTGACCAGAGGAAGACCACATTACAGAAGCACGACTTTCAGCATTATGTCACCTGGTGGGTTAAGAAAGAAATTTTTACAGGTTTTGCTGTAACATTTGATGTCTCGGTTGCATATAGTTTTTCTTTGAATCGTATTGATGTATTTAAAACATAATATCATATAATTCACTTTTTCTCATTCTAGATTCCTTGATCCAAGGAAGAAATTGATTTAAATTGCTTTCTTGATGTAGCTAGAGTGTTTTAAACATTTTGCGTATAAATTCGAGATTAAATTTGTTGTTTTTCAAACCATCATGGGTTGGCCTAGTGGTAAAAAGGAGACATAGTCTCAATAAATGACTAAGAGGTCAAGGGTCAATCCACGTTGGCCACCTACCTAGGAATTAATTTCCTACGAGTTTCCTTGACACCCAAATGTTGTAGGGTCAGGCGGGTTGTCCCGTGAGATTAGTCGAGGTGCGTGTAAGCTGGCTCGGACACTCACGGATATAAAAAAAAAATTGTTGCTTTTCACACTTCGAACCCTTCAATAGACATGCACGTCTAGCTTATTCTCTCCTAAAAACGGTGCATTTGACCTCTCTAGTAGTTGATAGCAGTTTGGCAACATCTG
Source organism: Citrullus colocynthis (assembly GCA_031780015.1). NCBI lineage: Eukaryota > Viridiplantae > Streptophyta > Magnoliopsida > Cucurbitales > Cucurbitaceae > Citrullus > Citrullus colocynthis. The sequence continues at coordinate 310,853 of QLSR01000041.1, forward strand.
TCTATGAGATATTATCCCATTTCTATGTTTATGAATTATGTAGTTGGACTGGCAATCATGCTCAAAGGGAGCTCCAAGAAGCTAATATAACTCAACAATGCTTCCCCATTTTGCTTGAATGTGCAACGAAGGTAACCTGATCCTGTTGGGCTCTTTGAATAATTTGGGGGACCTTTCACTTTGCTCTCGTTATCCTAAAGTTTCACTGTATGCTTGGTTAAGGCTATTAAAGCAGCTTCAGATACGGAGTCTGATGATGCACATTTGAGTGGCCTGTCAGTGATAACGCTGGAAGGTAAGAGACTATTGGGTACAACATTTGCTTCATTTTTATGTCAGCCTTTCAATATTGACTAATGTATACAATGCAGGGTTATTCTCTTCACTCACATATTTCTTCTCAAGAAATGGTTGCCACATGTCTGATTACCAGCTTGCATTACAACGCTATGTTAAAAGAGATCCTGGTAATCGGTTGCTTAGTTTTCTTCTTAATTCACTGCCTGCCATGATTTTCCAGTCAATGGTTACGGCTCTTGTTACCTTTTTTCAGTTAAAAGAAACAAATTTCCATTGATCTAGAAGTACAAAAAGGAGAAAAACCATCCTCCCAGGAGCTAATCAAATTTTATGAAAAGCTTTGATTGAGATTTATATATAAAAAAAGGAGACCCCTAGTTATGGTTATAGTAGGAATATTAGTATGATTGTAGTAAGGGGTATTTTAGTTATTAGACATTAGGTTAGTTAAGTCTTTTGGGTTATTAATAACAGGTGGGAGCGAGGTTAGAGGTGTGAAGAATTTGTGGATTTCCAATTGGAAATTTAGGGAAAAACTAGCCCTCTCGAAAGGCTAGGTTACCTTGTTACTTATGATATTATAGCATATTTACATATATTTTAATATTTCTGCGTTCTTGAGTGTGTTCCTTGTTCACAGTATAGTCCCAACAATTTCTAAAAGGAGAGCACATTGAGTTGATCACCAAAGTCCATATCTAAATATCATCAAATTTCCAATAAATTTTAATTCCACATATAAATATCATCAAATTTCCAATAAATTTTAATCTGAAATTCCCCGAACAAAGCCTTAACTGGATCAAGACAAGAACTTTAGCCCGCTGCTTGATGAAAGCGTGGGCGCACACAAGCTGGCACCACAGCAAACTGAAAAGGAAATGATATAGAATCAGAAAGAAAATGTCACAATAAATGTTTTTGAAGTATGGAATTAATATAAAACTCAAGTCCAAGTTGTTCGATTCTGTTTGTTTTGCTTTTTCTCCATCGAAAAGCAAATCATATACGATTCGGTTTTCTAATTGTTCCTATATTATGATTGTTGTTCCTAGTTTTCAGGGGTGTTTGGCCTAAGAAGTTAGAGTTGAGGGCAGCAGAATTGTGAGCTCCATCCCATGTTTGGTCCAAAAAGTTTTTGGACCCCACGATTAAAAAGCATCAATTTTATGTTTTATTAACTCCTTACATTATGGGCCCCACGACTTCACAACCCTACTCCTTGCCCCAAGCACCCTTTTCGTTGTTGCTGGAAGACATGAAGAAATGCATTCCTTTCAATCTTTATGTAGTGGCGATGATGCAAAATTTTAGAGTATTGACTTTATATTGTATTAGTAATGCTGAAAGTTGACCATTAATCACTTGAGGGAAAATGGGAGCCGAGAAGTTTGTTTGATGTTATCTGGAGACTGTAATTGCCTTGCTATTTTAAGTTTTTCAAGAAGACAATTTTCACTTATCTTAAATCTTGAGAAAACTCTTGTCAACTTTTTGTTTATGTTGAAATAGTTTACTTTTAGTTTCTTTTTTGTTGTTTATTTTTACAATTTATTTTTAAATTTAATTTAATTTTTTTTTTTTAATTTCAGGAAAAGCTTTTGGTGGCTGGACGCTTACGTTAAGTTTGTGGTGCTTGAATCCAGCTGTTGTATTTAGAGACATTGGCGATCTTTCCTTATCAGTTATTTTGACATCTGGGTGAGCATCTAAAACTTGAAAAGTGGAATATGATGTATCCTATAGTTTATGGAAACCATAAAATATCTTCATTCTTGGCTTCTACAACTATGCTCTTCAGCCATGTTAAATTCAATTTTAACATATCCTCCTTTCTTCTGGAAGAATAAGACTTGCAGTTTCTCAATGATTAGAGTTGTTAGATTGACTATAAGTCATTTATTAGCAGATTTCTAGACATCATACTGAGTTGACACTTGAGAGTATGAAAATTGAGATGCTTCTTTAAAGTGCTTTCTCTCTTTCCTACATTTTCTTTTGGTGGGATATATTATATATGTGGCTATGAAGGCAATTCATCTATCTAATTATTTTTTATTTCAATTAATTAGGACCCTATCACCTATGAATTCCTTCTCATCTGAACTAGGAGTTCAGTTTGGAACTTCACTGGAAGCTCCTCATGTAATTGACGTGGAAGCTCAGGTTCAAATGGACTTTTCTTATTTTCTGGTTTTTCTATTCCAGAAACTGTTACAATTTTTACCGTCTTATCCAAAAAAAAAAAAAACCCTGTTAAACTTTGACCTAACAACAACACTGCAGGTGTGGCCAGCTATTATATCAACTGGTCCAGGAAATTATCCGCTCAATGGAAGTTATAAAACGGCCGATGGATATGCATTCCAGGTACTTTTGGTATTTCATGATTGATATAAACTTGGTCCTATTGATTGATTTACTTAGCCTACACCTGTATTCTACCTCGCCGTTATATTTAACTAGATAAAGCTAACAAAATATAATAGATAAAATTGCGCAACAACAAACTGGGCGTTTGTTAGAATATAGAATAAGGATATAGAAACAAGAACCAGTCCCAACGAAAAAGCAGAATAAATGGAGTTGTTAAATAATAGTACTCCCATACTTCCTAATATAAGACCTGATCCCAACAAGACTACAAGAAAATCATGTATCGGTCCAGGCAAGATTCTCTTTTCATATTATATTTCTTCATTTCCCCCTATGTGATTTTTTCAAGCACATCTAAGTCAAGCCAAATTGCTTTATCAATGATTCGGTGAATGTATCTATGTTCAATAGCCATGTGATGATCATCTTAGGGTGATCCTTTTGTCGACGGATGCTCTCTATAATTCGGATTAGGTTTATCGTTGGATGAATTGCATTGCTGATATTGACTCCTTTCTTCATTTCTATCTAATCTTTTTTTCTGTTTTGGCTCGGCACAAATCTTTTTAGTTCTTAAAAAGAAACAGTTTACGGAATCCCCATGAATAGGATCAAACCTTATTAGGATTTTCTGGTCTTATACTGGCCCTTTTCTTAAAGGATGCTCTAGGAAAATCTTTGGAGGAGATATTTTTGATCGCTCCTGGTGGCTGTCTTGTGTTCTTCCCTAGTTATAAGCTGATGGAGAAACTCCAAAGCCGTTGGTCTGAAACTGGTCAATGGTCTCGACTGAATGCAAGGAAGTCCCTTTTTGTTGGTAAGATACGCACTGGAAAATCTTTGTTAGCCTAGTTTATATACATGTTGCTGGTATTTTGCCATTCAAGACGAGTCGAGTTGCATAATGTTTCTTGGATGCCTATATTTATTTATTTTTTCTTTCTGCGTGTTACTTTAAAAATCCAAATCTTTTCAATGGTTTTGTACAGAGCCAAGAGGAGGAGCTCAAGAGGATTTTGATTCCATTTTGAAAGGTTATTATGATACTATACGTCTTGGTGATAACTTTGCAGTCGGGAAGAAGAGGCGAGGTAAGAAGGTTAAACCCAATCACCTATACGTGGTTGGCTGTGAAAATCCCAAGGAAGGTGCAGCACTCCTTGCAGTTTTTCGAGGAAAGGTGTGTTCCTTTTGATTACTTAAAATTTAACTGCTTTTCCTTGTTTCTTTATGGTACCGTTAGCACCTTGTTATCCTGAAGGCACAAAACAACCATGAATGTTGATATGCAGCTTCCAGTTTTGCACGCCTCATATGTTTTTCTTTTCTTTTCCTTTTGTTAAGAAATATGTAAGAACTTCATTCAATAATGATCTCCAATAGATGGAAGTCCCAGCTTCAGTATGACCTTCAGCTTGGTTCTTGAAAGAAAACTATAACATTTAATGATGCAATAAAATTTTCTTAAAATAAAAGGATGAATAAGTTGATGTTATATGTAATTTGCGTATCCTAAGTTGCTTTGTTGTGCTTGCAGGTTTCAGAAGGAATAGACTTTTCTGATGATAATGCTAGAGTGGTTGTATCCTTTCCTCTTTTAAACATCATCTACCTTTCCTTGTGTTGGGGATTGCCGTAGGTCCATTGTCATATTATAACTGAATTGGACTTGTAAGTCACGAAGTCAGTGTCAGTGAAGTGAGCGTTTGTATTTTATTTATTTGTTTATAGAAATTCTTAACTAACATATTCAGATAATAGTTGGTATTCCATTTCCAAATATGTAAGAACTTCGTCCTTCTTTATTTTTGCAAAAGCTATACTATACTCTATTTTGATTATTTATTTATAATTCCTTTCAGAAATGATATTCAAGTTGCATTGAAAAAAAGGTTCAATGACACATATAAAATGTCCAAAAACCTTTTAAGTGGAAATGAGTGGTATTGTCAACAGGCCTTCCGAGCTTTAAATCAAGCTGCAGGTATTGCTTGTAGCTGTTCTCTCTCTCTTTTTTCCCTTCATTTTCTTGGTCCTTATGTGGAATGGCATCATGCAAATAACCTTGTTATATTTTGTAACATTTTTTTTTTCTTTAGGACGTTGTATTCGACACAAGTTTGACTATGGTGCCATTGTGATATTAGGTAATCATTGCTTTAATTTCACTTGTTCCATTGCCTATTTAAAATACAAGCTTCATTGGTCAGGTCACTGATTTTGTATGTATGATTGTTTGGGCTGGGTAGAGGAAGAAGTCAACCTATTTAACTCGAACAGAAGTCTTCCAAAACTTGCTTGGAAGCTGCCATTCCTTGGCTGTAACATTTTAGCTAGGTTTATGGTTTTGATATTGTTTCTCCTATATTCATGTTGATAATTCTAAAATTTCCTTGTCATTCTTGAAGTATTTTCTATGGTACACTCATGAGCTTATTTAATGCACAAATCTTCCTAGCTTGTTTTTACCCTTTCTTTCTTTTTGGGCAAATAGACGAGCGTTTCCGGGAAGAGAGGAACAGGCTGTACATTTCAAAGTGGCTAAGGAAATCCATTAAACAATTTGATAACTTTGAACAGTCTATGGAGGAGTTGAAATCCTTTTTCAGCCATATTAAGGTATGGAATATATTTTCTTTGCCTCTTCTGTGTTATTTTCTTCCTTTACATACCTAGGGTCAGCCAATGAATCACGGTACATTATTGTTGGGCTTCATTTTAGGAGCGCATTAGCAACAATACAGAAAGTGGCCTGCCAAAATCTGAGAATGAGGAGCACATTACTTCTACCTGTCCAAGTACTTGTAGAAGAAAGAAGATGGAGAAATTTGACAAGTTAAATTATCGTGGGCAGAAAGTTAGTACTAAAATCATGAAGTATGGTACCTGTTTTTTTCGATTGAAATCTCTAGTTGATATTGACGGAAAGCTTTATTTCAGCATGAAGATGCAAATAACTGTATAATTGATCTGGAGTGCAGCGTTGAAACAGAAACGAGGTAAACATGGACTCCATTTGCTAAAGTTTTTTATGACATGACCTATGAAGAGCTGAAAATTCATTAGCTTTTCCATGTTGGGGCATAATTGATTGAACACTGACAACCTTTGTACAGGAACTGTAATCAGAAGGTTGATTAGTTATGATGCCTCTATAAATTTGATGTTCTTATTATCTCCGTACTCAGCAATCAGTGTTCATTTTTCATTTGCATTGATCTTGAACCACTGGCTATTGCAGGAACCATGAGTTTCTATCTATGAATACCGTCCTTGAAGTTCCAGATTCACCAATTGTGCAGGAGACTCCTTGTGTTGATACTGGAGGCACCACTAGTCCAGGAGAGTCCAAAGATGAAAGAACGACTTCAACCGTAATTGAGGCCTATTCTGAGTTTCCTGATCAATTATCTTATCATTCATTACATTTGATCAAATCAACAAGATCTCCTCTTACATCTGAATCTTCAGTTCTACATACTCCGGAAAGAAAGGTTGCTGCAAATGCATACAGCTTTGCACGAGATACAGAATCTTCTTTGAATATGAGTGTAAATTCTTATACCCAGAAAAGGAGGAAGTCTATCGGTTTAACTATTCCGAAACTTGCTCAAGAAGAGTTTGTTGATCCCAAAACCAAAAATCCTGAATGCAACAGCGTGGAAAGAAGCTCAACAATCAGCAGAAATTTGACTAGCCCAAAAGATACTAGTTATGAAGTTCTTCTCACAGAAAAGAAGTCTAAGAGTTTAAATGTCACCCAAGTGCTTAAGCTAAATGACACTGTTCCTGTTTGTCTGTCTTCTGGCCTTCCAATGGACAAAAAGTTGCATCTGTCTTGTGCACTTTGTAGAAGCCCACTTGGTCGCCCAGAAAACCATTTAAACATAACGTGCTCATTTACCGTATCATCAAAAACACACTTAATATCAAAATATAAGGAAATGTTTAAAGCTCAAACTGCCAATTCGCCGACAAGTATACAGCTTATTATTACAGACAGCTTGTTTGTTAACCAGAGGGTTCTAGTTAGGTCTTCCAAAGATTCAGGGCGTGGTATCTGGAGTGAAGAGGATGGTTGCGTATACAATTATGTCTTTTGCCCCTTCTGTTGCACTGACAATTGTATTGGTGTACAGATCATGGCGACTGATGCATCAAATATTCAGTTACTTAATAAAGTATGTATTATTCACTTCTAAAATTTCATGAAGATGAATGTGGATTTTTTTTTTTTTTTTTTTTTTTTTCTTTATTGTGATTTTTTATTTATATTTTTTTTTTTTTTTTTTTTTTTTTCTTTATTGTGATTTTTTATTTATATTTTTTTTTTTTTTTTTTTTTTTTTCTTTATTGTGATTTTTTATTTATATTTTTTTTTTTTTTTTTTTTTTTTTCTTTATTGTGATTTTTTATTTATATTTTTTTTTTTTTTTTTTTTTTTTTCTTTATTGTGATTTTTTATTTATATTTTTTTTTTTTTTTTTTTTTTTTTCTTTATTGTGATTTTTTATTTATATTTTTTTTTTTTTTTTTTTTTTTTTCTTTATTGTGATTTTTTATTTATATTTTTTTTTTTTTTTTTTTTTTTTTCTTTATTGTGATTTTTTATTTATATTTTTTTTTTTTTTTTTTTTTTTTTCTTTATTGTGATTTTTTATTTATATTTTTTTTTTTTTTTTTTTTTTTTTCTTTATTGTGATTTTTTATTTATATTTTTTTTTTTTTTTTTTTTTTTTTATTTTTTTTTTTTTTTTTTTTTTTTTGTGTTTCAACATCTCAAACTTTATAATGACAGCATTTCTCTCGTCTCATCATTTGGCAGGTGATGTTTTACTTGGAGTGTTTGGAGATACAAGACCTAAAAACTGATACCAGAAAGGCTTCAGTAAACAAGGTAAACGATTGTGATTTAATTTAGAATATTAAAATGATACGTTGGATGACTAGAGATTCCTGTCTTGATGGGTAAAAGTAAACTTGTTAGAAGAGAATTTTGATGAGAAATTAAAGTTAATTAACTAGTCACTGTGGCACGAATTAAAATCAGTATGATGGCTCACTACTTTGATTTCCAAATTCTATCACAGGAATTATCACCCGTTAGCAGCTCAGCCGAGAATGGGTTTGCCGTCATGGAACCCATTGAAAATTTTTCATACTCCCCTAGCCCGCTAACCTCAGGCGGCTGGAGGTCTACTAAATTGAAAGTCAGAAGGAAAGGAACTTCATAGAAGTACTCATCAAGATTCATTCTTCTTGGTTGAATTTAACCACAGTCCTGAGCTGCAGTCCAAAGTAATAAGATTGCGGGATGTTTCCGTGGTGATATAATGGGAGATCTGGCCATTTCTATTGGTCAAACTCACCATTCAAAGAATGCTAGCTAAGGTGTAAGCGTCGGTGTATGTCTGGGAAAAATAATCTCTTAACCTATGTTCATTTATACTACAATTGTAAAGATGACTGCCTATTTATCTCGATCATTTGTTTCCGGGTTGTGAAGCCCTCTGTATAGTTTCTGCACGATTGTTTTGTCATGCTGTTGTGCTGTTTTAGATAGGATCCCAACTAGCAATAGTGTTAGATAACTTCCATGGCCTATCGAGGGTGTGATTGTTACACACTCAAATTGGAAATTTTGTGAATTAGTGTTTTGGGTTTATCGTCATGATCTCTTGTACATGATCTTTTTTATTTAAAAAAAAACTTTGCCGTGAATATTGAGCACTATTCTGAATGAAGTTGCATCATGTACTATTTTCCAGCCATTTGTCTAGTTAATTCATCAGATGCAACTACAGGTGTACTTGAGTTCTACAACATCATTTGTGCAGTACTTGGAATACAAATCAATTTCTCAGGGAGAAGAGTCAAATACAAGGTCGGTTTCCGTTATAAATTCATTGGTTATGATTTTACCATTTTGTTTATAACTCACTTGCAGGGTTTAGATGAGTCGACAGTCTTACATCTCAGGTGCAAAATTAAGCATCATTCAAGCTCAATCAAGCAAATAACCAAAATTGCAGGAAAACAACACTTTTGTACCAAAAAGTAACGTATTTAATCAAATCCTTCAAAAATTGGTTTCAAGCAGTACAGTAAGCTATATAATTCATAACCACGTATATGCCTTACAAGCATTTTCAAAATTTGAATTCCTTTTACATGCAGTGTAATATTTACTATGTCAGTTGTTCGCACACTCCTCCAGGATGAGCTTCAGGACAAGCAGTCAAGCACATCAGCGGAATGATAGAGCTATCAGTCGGCCAAGTGATATCCTTCACAAGGAGTGTAAGGAGAGTAATCCGCTACGTTCATTTTATCATTTGACAGATTATTTCCTACACATTGACAAGTTGAATTAGAAAGCAACAAATTATTCAGAGATGCCAGGATATTCAAATATGCATATATCTATATGTTTGATTCAGGATACTCAAATATATTATTGCTGCATTATGAAAGGCTTCAATGAAGAAAATTTGATAAATGCTCAAATGTGCAACTCTTAGAAAGACAGAGTGAGTGACATACTATGATTCTGTAATGGATTCATCTGACTGATATGACCAGATCCGAATGACTGAAACATGGGCTCCCCTTTATTCGACTGTGCATCAAAGGAAAGTATTTCAGTACCGATATCAGTTCTCTGAGAGTACGTGTTGCCTGACTTGGGAACGAAATGTTCATAAGTTTGGAAGGTTTCTGGTTTAGTCTTTTTCTCCTTTGGAGAATCAACTTCTGTCTCTGGTTCTGAGTCTGCATTATTTGGTACTGAATTTGCTTGCTTTCTTTTTGAACGAGCCCTTCTGTTTTGAAACCAATTATAAACGTTTGCTTCTGAAATTTGACCATGCTGTGTCAGCTGTAGAGTTATATCCTTGATCTTCTGCTTGCTTGGGGTCCCAGTGCCCTCATCAAATATCTGCTCAAGAATTTGAAGCTGCACAGGCGTAGGCGTCCACCTCTGCCTAGCAGTTATCTTGTGACCAGCAGCAGACGCCATTATTGGATCACAGTAAAGATTCCCAAGCCTCATTCCTGAAAACCAGAAAGCATCAAAGCTGTTTAAGGAGCAAAATTGATTTTCCAAAGGAGTCCATTTCTCCGGTCATTTGGAGCATCAAAGGCATTAAAACAGGAAAGATAAGTAGATGGTTTTGATGATGAAACGAACAGCAAGGGTCCCGCTTAATTTTACAATTCTAGTTTGCAGCAAACAGAACAGGTAATATTAAAGTTTAATCAATTAACAGAACAGAAACAGAGGATACCTTCTAAAACCCAGATTTAGTCTTACAGTTCACTTCCTATACGACAAGTAGATCTAACAGAAAGAACTATTCTTGTAGGTTCAAACAAATGGAGATGAAACAGAGAATAATGAGAAGAGTAATTGAGAAAGATAAGAAATGAGAGAGACCCGCAAGGTCCTGCTGGGCGGTGATTGCCTTGTGCATCTCGACAAGCTGCTCACATATGGAAGCATAGACAGAGATCTGCTGCCTGAGAAGCTCCATTTGCTCATCGGTCATCACCTTGACATAGAGGCCATTAACTCCATCGGCGTTGCTTAATTGCTCGACCTGCATTTGCATTTGCAATTGCTCAGCTTGGTTCTGTTGCTGCTGGTTCTGCCACTCCATCATCCTCTGCTTCTTCAACTTCTGGGTTCGTTTCTCTGTCTCTATTCTCAGCTAACCCATTTAGCCATTTCCAATTTTCTCCTCTAAGCAAAGCAAAAAGGGGGAAAAGCACTCGAAGAAGAAGAATTGGATTGGACTGGACCCTTAAAAGAAATGCCACGTCGGACGAGCACTCTATCACTGATTGCGCGGGTCGCGGCGGGTCTTCTGAAGAATATCTCGGTTTGTCTGTTTGTCTTTCCTTTTGCTTTGCCACGACGGCAATGTCTTCTTTAACATTAACACTTCTCTACTCGCAGGTGAAGCGCGTGGGATACTACGGACAAATGGCTTCGGTTGTCTTGGTTTGATGTCTTCAAACTGACTTTTTTTGAAAATTCCAATTCCATGCAAAGTTGGTTTTTCAGACTCTGATTTGTAGTTATTTTTATTATTTACCTTTTATTAATAGTTTAAAAAAAACTAAATCAAAATTTAAAAATTAAAAAAAAAAAATTGATTTTAAAAATTTGTTTCTGTTTTAGAATTTGACAGAATTTAATCATTATACTAAACCACTGTAAGAAAAGGAGAAAAACTTAATTTAAAGAAAAAAACGAAAAACGAAATGCTAACAAGGGTTCGGATTTAGTTTTAGACAAATACAAAAGTTAGGTCATTTTTTTCTGCAGAAGCCACCGACTGAAAATTCAAACCTATTCTGGAAACGAAATCAAAGAAATAATTTTTCGGGTCCAATGAAGGTAAGTTGATTGAATAATATCGTATATATTATTTAGAGGTGGAGGCGTGGATTGCTTAGTGGTGACCATATTATTAAATGACCATTATCCCCTCGCCCTTTCTGACTAGTTGATCGTAGACATGCCCGTAGACGATTATTTAAAAAGTAAAAAAAGGTAAACGGGTTTCCGTAGACGATTATTTAAAAAGTAGAAAAAGGTGAACGGGTTTCCCCACTTTAGGGGTGTTAAATTACTACATACAAAAATTTGATTAATACAAATTAATTTCAATTTATTAATTTTGAAAATCATGTCGCTTTTACTAATTATTCAATTATTTTTACATATATTTATTTTATTTTATGATTGTTTTAATTAATTTATTCTCTAACAACTTATAAATATAATTTTTTAGCATTCTAAGGAAGAAAAATTATAATATAAATAATCTTAATTCAATATATGAACATAAGTAAAAATTTTATACATTAACATTTTTCTTATTTCTAGAACAAGGTGCTTCAACCCAAACCCTTCAGTAAAAAGAGGGTACATGTACCTAACTATATGACAATGACCTCAAAATTGGCTCAATTTTTTGGGCTTGCAACTATCATTTGTTGAGACTTGTAAAAGGTGTGACATTGAGTCACTTAAGAATTAAGATGTGGTGTTTATGTTATTTTTATTTTGGTTCACTCTCACATTGTTTGAAATCCTAATTTTTTATTAAAATTGTAATAAATTTTTATGCCAAGAGTAGTTTTGAAACTCTTATGTAATGACATACTTAATTACATCTTGAGTTCCATCTATCAAGCTGGTTGTACACGGTGAACTTTTTATTTTTTATAAAAGTTTAATATTATTATTATTGTTTTTTAAATTTTAAACTAAACATTTTTCATCCTTCTCTTTCTGTCTAATTTTTGGCCATTTGTATAATGGTTTTAATCGAGTATTTTTTTAACCTAACAAATTATAACAAAATTCTCCTTTTTGAGATGAGTACGAAAGCAGCGGAAAATATTGCTATTATGCAGATCTTTGTTAACTTGTGTTATTAAAATGAGAAAATTGAATTTTTTGTGTACTGATTGTGTGATGGACTGAAATGTCACTTGAGTTTTACTTATCTTTGTGTTGAATTGACATGATAATAAAAAAGTTATTATTGTGTTCAAATCTTCAAAAATTTTGAATTGACATTGGACAGCCCGGTATTTATTAAGTATTAATTTTTTTTTTTTATGGTATCATTGTGCTTAACTCTTCAAAAAGTGACAAAAAGAAAGGTACATTTCATTCAAAAATGTTTTTTTATACCAATTAAAATATTTTAACCATGATTCTTCCTCAACTTCTAACTAATATGGTATATTATATTTGCATGAACAAGAATTATTCTATCGAACAAAAGACCAGTGAATTTTTTCTTGAATATAAATTCATCTATTACAACCACATCCCAAGCTCTTGTCCAAATCAACTTTCTTTTTGAAACATATCATGTATCTATAGATTTGAATCATGAATCATATGGTAGAATATAGCTATCCTATACCATTATATTCTTATTGCACTCTTAACTATCATTTGTCTCTCAAACAAAGATCCGCGTTGAAAATCCTTTTAACAACTTTTCTAGTAGAGCATGTCACAATTTTTTATTTTTATTTTTAATTAGCATGTCACAATAATTAATAAAGTATTTCATACCATTTTAGTATAGTTAGGATTAGGACCTGCCACATTTTATTTATTTGTACCTAAAGACTCTATCAATGTGTCTCGTTAGTAGAAACCCTGTCGAGTACTTTCAATAATTTTATGATATCATTAACATTTAAGTTCACATGATTTTGATTTTTCATTTTTTCTTAGTAGTAATCAATTTTGTAATCAATTTTTCTTTCTTCAATCGCGTGGTTAATGGCATCCAATTAATTTTGGTAACGTTCCTACAAAATTAATCTCCAAGTTTACTGAGATTAAGAGCTACTTCCCCTATTTTCTTTAATTGTAAGTCGATATCAATTGGCTGCTCCAAGAGAATGGTTTTTCTTTTTTGAGAATAAAAGGATTAATCCTTGTTTGTATTGATATAATTCCTATGACATAATTTGTATTTCTTGATATAAAATGAGTTTTTTTTTTTTTTTTTCAAAAACTTTCAAATTTTCACTTGGTTTTTGACAACATTGGTTTAAAAAATATATATATATATTTAGAAGTGAAATATGTGGCTGAATTTTGAAAAACGAAAAAATAAAAAAATCAAATGGGTTAATATTGTTCACGTAATCTTTTCCAAACTTGCTATATTTTAATAATTTGCCCTTTTGCAAGCTTGTCCGTAGAACTTGAAACGATGTGATTTTAGATTATGCTTCACCGTCTTCTTCTAAATTCGTTCCAAACGTTTTCTTTCTCTGTTTACATTGATGCCTGTATCAAATGATTTTTTTTTTTTTTTTTGAAGGGAAAAATAAGAAAAAAGAATATGAAAAGGGACAAATTAGATAACACGAGAAATATCAGAAAGTGAAACTGACTTGTAACAACCGTCGTCTTTAGTGTGTGGGAAGCAATGTCCACAAAGGACTCTTAGGACTGACCTGCCACTATTATGGCCTTGAAAATGGCTTAATTATTAGTTCCATGGATGTAACAAATTAAAATCTTAGCATATCTGGTATAAGTAGATATTTTAATTTAGGTTTGTGGTTGTGAAATAAGGATGGTGTGGTAAGAAATAGTGTGACAGAGATGTCTCTAGTTGTTTAAGGTTGAAGCTTGGTGTGGTAAGAAATAATAATTGGTTTGATCAAGGATTCAAGATGGGGAGGCTTCTGAGTCCGTACAAAATGGGACGGTTCTCTGTTTCTCACAGGATTGTGTTGGCGCCATTGTCAAGGTTAAGGTCTTACAATTTCACAGCTCAGCCGCACGCCGCCCTGTATTACTCCCAGAGAGCCACCGACGGCGGTTTCTTGATCGGAGAAGCCTCTGGAATCTCTGAAACAGCTCAAGGGTACTCTACGTAGTTTTATATTTTATTTAAGTGCTTTTTTTTTAAAAAAAAAAAAAAAAAAAAAATCATTTGATACAGGCATCAATGTAAAAAGAAAAAAAAAAAACAATCAAAAGATATTTAGAAACAACAAACAAAATTAAAAAAAATAATAATTTTTTTTTTTTTTTCAAAAACTTTCAAATTTTACCTTTGTTTTTTTTTTTTCTTTTTTTTTAAAAAAAAAAAAAAAAAAAAAATCCAGTGAATTTTGAAAATTGGAAGGTAGGTACCCAAACACTCCTGGAATTTGGAGGAGAGAGCATGTGGAAGCTTGGAAGGCAATAGTGAAGGCAGTTCATAACAAAGGAGCCATCTTCTTTTGTCAGATTTGGCATGCTGGAAGAGTTTCATATCCTAGTGAGTTTCCATACCGAACTCTTCGATTAAAACCTTCCTTACTATTTCACACAAACATATTTTTCGTTTTCTACCAAGTAATGATTAAGTGTAGCCCTAATCTATGCTTTCCTTATTTTTACAAGAAAAAGGATAGTAAAATTGTCGCATGTAAATTTTTTATTAGATACAACAAAGGCTACACAATGCTAAGTTTTTCTCTTTCTACCTATTTCAATGAGGATCGGTTTCCTATTGAAAACGGGAGATGGGCGAAATTTGGCTGACAAACTATAAGGCAAATTTTGCCTTATGAATGACCTAAATCTCGAAGAAAAGAAAAAAAAATATATATACTTACTTTTTGAAATTGAGATTCTTTTTTAACCTTTTACTTTGTCATATCGAGTAAATACTGGATTTCGATTGTTTAGGCCCTATTTTGTCAATTTCTTAACTATGATATTACTTTTAAATACTTTTAAATTTTACTCAAACCTATCTTTTATTTTAGTTTTCAAAAGGTTTAAATACAATTTCGATTTTTGTACTTTCGACATTGATTTAATGTGGTACATGTATTTTTAAAATGACTATTATAGTCTCTATATTTTTTTAATTACCATTTCGGTCTTTTATTTTTATTTTTGAAAGGACCAAAATGATCTCATTTTATAAGAATACAATAACCAAAATGGTCTCATTTGAAAAGTCTCATTTTTTTAACCTTTGACGTTTGGAGTTTTTTTAAAATAACTTTTGAAGGGTTTTTGTCGTTAAATTCTTGCACACACACAAAAAAAAAAAATGAATAAATCTAAGCACATACATGAAATAAATTTAAGGAGGAAGATGACAACTTGTATGGTTTACAAATTGTCTATTTATATCCTTACTTCATGTATGTGTTTAAAATTGTTCCCATAAAGCATAAACAAACCATAGTTGGTTTTGTAACCAACTTCAAACTTTAAAGCATTAAAATAAAATTTTTAAAACTTCGGAGTATAATTGAAACATCGTAATTCATGAGTATTGTCTATGATTTAAAATAAAAAGCATATAAACAAGGACGGACAAATGGTTACGGAAATGAGCTTTATTTAAGTCTCCTTATTGGGCGTGTGATAGCTTTTCAGCCAAATGGTGAACCTCCAATCTCGTGTACCGACAAGCCACCATCAACTGAGAAGCAATTACTGGGAGCATAATGCCGGAATATCCCCCACCTCAGCTTCTAACGGTGGAAGGGATTACTCAGGTGGTCAACAATTTCAGGGTTGCAGCTAGAAATGCCATAGAAGCAGGTAGCATCAGACCAATTAATCCACTCCCTGATTCTCAATTATTATAACAAAATGAATGAGAACACCCCAATTGAAATTACAAGGAATTTTTAGGTTTCGACGGAGTTGAGATTCATGGAGCCAATGGGTACTTAATTGATCAGTTTCTCAAAGATCAAGTCAACGACAAGAGGGATGATGAATATGGAGGAAGCTTAGAAAAGCGTTGCAAATTTTGTCTGGAAGTAGTGAAAGCTGTCAGTGAAGAGATCGGGAGCGAGCGAGTTGGAATTCGACTGTCACCATTCACCGATTACAACGATTGCGGCGACTCAATCCTGAAGCTCTAGGTGAGTTCCTGTGCAAATCCTTGGGTGAATATGGAATTTTGTATTGCCACATGATAGAGCCAAGGATGGTAACTCAATTTGAGAAAAGGGAGGCTGAAGAAAGAAGCTTGTTGGGGATGAGAAAGGCGTTTAAAGGAACCTTCATTGTGGCTGGCGGATACAACGAGGAAGCAGAAGAAGTGATTAGAAATGGTGGTGCTGATCTTGTAGCATTTGTAAGGTTGTTCTTGGCAAACCCAGATTTACCTAAAAGATTTGAACTTGATGCGGCCCTTAACAAGTACGATCGAGGTACCTTCTACACTCAAGACCCTGTAATTGGCTACAATGATTATCATTTGGGCATTGTAATCCAATCTATACATGGAATAGGTGGCTACACTAGTTATCAATTAGTTTGGAATAGTTTGGAAGCCAATCGTGAAAGGCGTTAATGAGAAAAAAGGCATCTTCTTGTGCCAACTCTGACATGCTGGAAGAGTTTCATATAATTGAGCATCTGATTCTACATTGTATTATTACTTATCGCCACCACGCCGCCAGAACCTTATTTTATTGAATAGACAAACACGAGAGTAAAAGCTGTGAGTGACAATATTGAGGGTGGCAGACTTGTAATTTGACCTTTTCCATCTACTCGACAATGTCGACTCTGTTTCGACACTACAAATGTGTTCATGAGCAAATCCTTCAACAAGTATGGTGTAGTGTATTGCAATTAGCCACAACTTTGAGACAGAAAAATGTTTAGCATCCATGAGAGGCATTCAAGGGAACCTTAATTGTCACTGGCAACTGCAAATGGTGTCACTGATATTGTTGCTTTTGGCAAGCTCAGATTGATGCTCGCCCCATAACACGTACGATCAATTACTCGCATGACCCTGTAATTAGCTACACTGAATGTAACAGCCCTTCCATAACAATTCAAGTTCGGTTGTTATCAATTTGGTACTCTTAAAAGTTGAATTGGAACGTTACCAGATAAAGAAAACAGATAATTCATTAAATTTCTCATCCATAAAGACAATGAAAATACATTCAGAGATAGAAGAGCAGCAGACAAACGAGCACTGATCAAATTTAGCTCCCAATTCTCCAAGTTCACACATAAAAGAGTGGCCTACAAATAACCATTAAGAGGACATACCTAAATACATATAAAAACACAAGCACTGGAGTTATTAAAAGAGAGATCTCTGTTAAAAAGTGGCCAACTGAGCTTGACTGGAAACTCCAATCATTTAGTGCGTGGGTTTGATTGAATCTTCATCTTGTCACACGATGTGTGAAGTGGAATGTTCTTGTTATCTCAGTTGAAAAGTTAAAAAAAAAACACAGTTGGATTGGAATAACTAACATTGTAAGGTTACAAGACAGATGATCCCCCATTACAACCCTTCATCGTTACTGAATGCACAAACAAAATAACAGGGAGATACTAATATATTTTCATGATATAAAAAACCAATTAACAGGAAATGATCAGACCAATATTATGGAAAGATCAGGTACACTGACAGCCTAAATGACGTTACTATCATCTACATCTTCATCACTCGTCATCGTCCTCCTGCAAAATCAGAAGGAAGAAAACGAACTGAACGTACAGCTACAACATTAGCTCTCTAATGACTAGTTTAACTAAACTCCTGAAGGAAGCTAACCTCTTCGCTGCCCTCATCTCCGTCTTCATCATCATTCACCTCAGACATTGACTTCTCAGATTCATCTTCTTCCGCAGCATTGGCTCCACTGGCCTGAACTCACACAGTGAATGAGAACTCAATTCAAATAAGAAAATAGAGCTGCAATTGAAATGCTAGAGGAACTTTACCAAGAGTATATACCTGTTTCTTGTTATAGGCCTTCATATTTTTTTCATATTCAACCTTCCTCTTGTCAGCCTTAGCAATGTAAGGTGCTTTTTCCTGATATTATAAACAGTAATTCAGAGAGAGTTTATAATACCAGGAGAAGTATAAGAAATACTATGATATCTATCACGTACAGCATCCGACATTGATTTCCATTTCTGTCCAGCAGCTTTACCAACCTGATCGCATCAATTTGTAAGTCAATAACTTCGCTCATTTCCTCAAAGGAGTCATATAAATTGAAATGGAAACAAAAACTAAAAAGAGCAACTAGGAAGAAGCTAAATAGCTTACAGCAGACACTGCTTTGTTATTAGGATTCTCCTCATTGAATTTCTTCCTGAACTCTTCCCTTTGATAATAAAACAAATGCAACAATGTAACAACAATGAAGTTAGATGATAATCGGCTTACATAAAGAAAACTACTGCAAAAACCAGGGGTCTATAAGCCAAATAGGCACAACAAAACAAAAGGAATCTCTTTTGTAGAAAGCCAAGCGGTTTTAACTTTCACTTATATTTCCCAAAGGCATTTCTAATGAATTTGGATATCGTTATTCTGTACTTGCATACATTTTGCTCAACTCTACAACCATCCAACTCCCGTAATTTGCAGACAAGTAAGAATAATTCAGATCGTTAAATTAAAAGATTAAAAAAATTACATAAAAACGAAGAAGGCACTGGCAGGCCTCTTGGGTTTGTTAGGATCTTTCCCTGCCTTCTTACTTCCTTTCTTGCCCGCATTGGCTGCACCTTTTTTCACTGCAAGCCTACAATTTAAAAAAGAAAAATTCACCAAAAGCGATCAATAAGAAGGGGAACAAAAGGTCAACGCCCAACTTTTGGACAGGTAATTCAAAACAATGAAACTTCTTAGATCTAGGGCCGATCAAAACTAAAAAATAAAATAAAATAATTCATAAATAAACATATACGACAGAAAAAACACGGAAGAAACAAAAAAAAAAAAAAAAAAAAAAATACAAAAAAAAAAAAAAACAACAGAAAAAACCCGGAAAAAACAAAAAAAAAAAAAAAAAACTCACTTGGTGTCCGCTTTCCTGAACACAAACAAACAAAAAGAGAGGAACAAAAAAAAAAAAACAAAAAGAAAAAATAAAAAAAAAACAAAAAAAAAAAAAAAAAACTCACTTGGTGTCCGCTTTCCTGAACACAAACAAACAAAAAGAGAGGAACAAAAAAAAAAAAACAAAAAGAAAAAATAAAAAAAAAACAAAAAAAAAAAAAAAAAAACTCACTTGGTGTCTGCTTTCTTCGACTCCGTCTTCGATTTACCGCCTTTCATTTCGAATCCTGCAGTATACGATCGGATCAGCAACAATTTGGAGGGGAAACAAACAAAAGACGCAAAATTGCAAGAAATTAGTCGAAAAATCGGAGGAGATCGATGAAACGTACCGACGGGAGGAGGTTAGGTTAGTTTAGGTTTAGGGTTTGAAGAGGGAGGAAGAAGCGGAGGTGCGTGTGAGAGAGAAAGAAGGAAGGGGTAGGAGGAGAAGGAGCTGTGAGAGTAAAAAAGGATAATTAATTAAGTCTCGTCTAAGGAGGGCAAATTGAAATTCAATTGCGCACGAAATGAAAGCAGGGATTTAGGCGGGATTCTAAATTTATTGCCAGCTCAATAATCTGCGCACTCCTATTTCATTGGTCCACGTCATTGCATAATTCCCACATTCCCCATCTCTCCGCCTCTTTGTGTTTTCTCTCCTAATATTCATTGGCTTCGCGGTGCGATTCCCGTCCCCCGCGGGGGAAACAGCATCTTCCAAAGCCCGTCTCTTCAAATTTGGGCCTTTATAATAACACCCAAATATGAAAAATAAACCCAATTTGAAATCCAGTAAGCCCAAATTGGAGGTGTCTTTTCAAATATTGGACCTTTCATTTAAGCCTCCAAAACATATAAATGGTGCAATAAATATTTATATATGGGAAGATTTGTATGCAAAATCCTTCCGAGCCTATATTTTTCACAAATAGTCTTTCATTTGAATTATTTCACGAAAATAATTTATATAGAAATTTCAACCATTATAATCTTGTATATTATTAACATAATATTTATCAATTTTTTGTTTTATTTCTTTAATTAGTTTACATTTATTAACTTTAAATTTGGTGAACAATTTTCATATTTAATGCATTTAATATTGGTTAATGGTTATTCTTTCTTTGATTGTTGACTTTAAATTTGGTAAACAATCTTCATATTTAATGCATTCAATATTGGTTAATGGTTATTCTTTCCTTTATTGTAAGGATTTTTTTCATTCATTTTTAACAAAATTACAACCTCTTGATTCACTCACTCAACAAAAAACTCTGATATAAAATTGTTCTCTTCTTCGATTGGAGACTCCACGTCCGACCGGCACTCTCACCAAAAAATTTCAGTTCCGATTGACACATAGATTGCAATCTCACTATAAAAATTGCACTCTCACCATATTGTACAATTGTTGGCAGTTTGCATATTGATATGCTATCCGATTTATTCTATATGTTACGTTCATTTTTAGTCATGTTGTTAATAGTTTTTCATTTTTTTCTATAGAGGTTTCTAGTTGATGCTTATTATCTGCTTATTAATATGGGTAAGTGACTAATATATATTGATTATACTTTGTAGTACATAATCTATATCTAACTGTACATGCAAAATATGTCAAAGTATATAAACCATGATAGATTTTTAAGCACAATCATGTGTACATATAAGTTGAACAAAAAATTTTACAAGTTTATATAATATAAATATTAGGTATATCATTAATATTTTGATTAATATAGTTGATTAATTTTTGTCCTCGTCCTATACAATTAAAATGTTTTAGATTTTTGCAATATTCTAACCATTATATGAAATGTACTGGTAATTATATTTGATATGCACTCAAATATAGTTGGTTTTACGGCAAGTTGTTTTCAAATATTATAATCAATATATAAAATATACATGTAAATATATTTGGAATGTACTCAAATATATGGTTGTACCATTTGAAAGTTTTATAATAAGAGTATCCACATGACTATAATATATTTAAATATATTGAATGTACCGTAAGACATTGTATTGTATTAGATGTTTGTAACGTTCTACCCAATATATAATATATTATGGTAAATATATTTGATATGTACTCAAATACCATAGTTTTTCACGTAAGTTGTTGGATTTTTCTAGCGTATTCATAATTATTTTTAAATATACCTTCGAACATTGTATTAGATTTTGCAAGTATCCTGACTACTATATAAAATATAATGGTAAATATATTTGAAATATACTCAAATAACTGGTTGTACCATTCGAATTTTGTATCCATGTGAAAGAACAATATATGAATATTATTTTAGATAACTCACTCTATATATCATATATTAGATGCTAATAATTTTGCAGAAATTCCACATCATTAAAAATATATACGATATACCACAGTATATATTATATACAAATTCACCATTTTTAAAATAAATCGTCTATTACAAAGCATGTTTATATTCGAAATCCCACATTCACAATTATAAACATAAATTCTATCATAAATACTAATACTATAGTACATATCAAAGGGGTTGGCGGAGATTGGGCTGCCAGATATCCACGGATATGGACTGGGGGCAACGGATTTGATTTGATCTACACGGATCTAAATGAGTGGTTGGATCTTGGTGCGACGACATGAACAGAGAGAGGCAGTCTACAAATAGGAGAAAGGAAATAATGAAAAGGCGACTAGAGGCTTACTTTGGGCGATTGATGGCGTGCGAAAGTCAACGATTATGGAAAATGCTGATGAACGAGGATGAATGATGCATGGCCGATTCCAACGGATGAACGTTGAGATAGGGAGAAATTGAGGTGGGTAGGAGTGCATGAAATCATCTAGATCTAAAGGAAAGAGTGATTGTTATGGAAAAAATAATTATTAATTTTGCACATGAATTAAGGAAACGTTTGAGTTTCCACTAATATATTAAAAAGAAAGAAAAAAAAATCTTCGATTTTATGTTCTAAAAAATTCGTAATTAATTGTAGGATGGGACTAAAAAGTAATTATACTCTAACTTTTGTGTAATAAATAAGTTTATATGGATATTTAAAAAAAAAATGTAAAACTAGACATAATTGAAATATAAGACCTTTCTTTGGACCTTTTATATTGTTATCCCTTATATATTTAACCTAATCCACCGCCAATATTTTATAGATGTTATAAACTTAATTATATTCTATGACTATATTTCTACATCAATTTAGAACTATTTTGACTTTATCATACATTCTCTCCCTTATTAAATTTTCAATTTTTTTTATCATTAAATATTTAATAAAAAATCGAACGAATTTAATATTAGTTATTTATAGTTTTTTTTAATAATCATTAATTATAATATATATTATAATTAATGTTGCATTTTTCTTATGGTATTCATCAACTAATATGGTTGTGTTGTAGTGGTTACGATTAAGGTTTTCATTTGTGATGTTCGTAATTTAATTTCTTTTTGGGTTTTTTGCATCAGACAATGGATTCTTTTTTGTTCACCAACATACAAGTTTTTCATCTCCATTTTTTATTTAGTTTTTCGATTGCTTCAATTTGTGGTTGGTTTTGTTCGTCAAATTGTTGTGCTATATTTGTTGCATAATTTTACATTATTTTAATATACGTAAATCGAATGTTGCTAATTGTATTACTTATATATTTTATATATACTATGATGTATGGTCTAATACATTCAACCAGCAGAATCGTTCATGCATGATTTAGGTTGTTTTATAATATATTGTGTTTTATTCGCCATATTTTTTTAAACTTACATTAGTTCGATACATGGATTTTGAATGTCCATAAATGCTTACATCATATATTTCATATATAATATGATATATTGTTTAGTATATTCAACTAGTTAAAAAACGTATATTTAGTATATTACGATATATATTGTATCTAATTTTGATTGGTTCGTTGTATATTGTGTTTTATTTGCCACATTCTTATAAATTTACATTATTTCACTACAAGCAATTTGAATGTCCTTGTTTATTACCATGGTTATTTTAAACACAATATTTTCTATATGCAACATTTTTCTAATATTTTCCATATGTGATATTTGATATTTATTATTACTATTATTATTTGTTTATAAAAATGTTAGAATTATATAGGGTGTATGTGACATTTGGGCCAAATTTTTATAAAGTATCATAGCACATTAGACTATTAATGAAAAAAACAATAGTTTTAGGTTATTATGTGTAATTAGGCTATTTAAATAGACTTTGGTTTGGGAAACCTTAAATGTAATGGGTGACATTTTTATAGGTAATGATTAGAGAAATTATAGCATATAGCACCATTAGAAAAATAATCTAAAAATATAGCACATTTTAAAAATATTTGTAAATATAGAAAATATTGACTAGTTAACTTTTAAATTTTTTTAAAATTCCAAATTTGGCCTTCTCTCTCCCCTTTACTCCTATTTTCTCTCCCCCTTTCACTCCTCTCTCACGGATTCTCTCCCAATTTCTCCTTCTCTCTCCAATTTTTTCTCCCCCTCTTACTCCTCTCTCTCAGCTTCTCCCTCTCTCACTCCCGATTATTATTCCGTTCTCTCTCTCCCTCCCACTCAAAATGTTATCTCCTTTTATTTTTTTAAAAAATAGACGAGTTGGAGTTTCAGACCTAAGATTTGAGAGTTCGTAATCATTATCATCATTTTTATAAGTGCCTTACACCAACAAGTCAGTTGTCAAATTTTATATTTAAAACGAAACGATAAATATAAATACTAAATGAAAACGGATTTGAAAGAAACCACTTTTTAAAATTATCAAATTTGCACATTTTTCAGAGTTGCTTTTTAAATTTAGAAATAAGAAACAAAATAATGCTTATCAAACAAAGTTTGTTTCTCAAAAAATGAGAAATTAGAACATTATCAAATAGGTTTTTTTTTTTTTTAGGAGTTTAAAAGTATGAAGTCTATTAGCAATAAACTATTATTATTGATAGCCTATGATATCACTAATAGACTAAATCATAGTCTATTGGTGATATGCTTCTATCATTGACAGATTATTTCAATCAGTGATAAAAAGTCTATTTCTTATAGCCTTATATCAACTAATGTATAATAATTTATTAGTAAATACTTAAGTTCAAACTAGAAGTCTAAAACCTATAAAATTTATTAGTAGCTATCAGCAATAGACTTCTATTATTATGACTATTTTCTATTATTATGACATAATAATAGAAGTCTATCGGTGATAGCTATTGATATACTAAAGTCTTGTTTAAATGTAAAAATATAAATTTGGCAATTTTAGTGTTTAAAATCGATGATTTTAGTGATATAACTTAGGTAGATACCTATGATATCTTCATATTAGTGATTTGACTTAGGTAGATATCAATGACATCAGTGACATTAGTGATAAGATTTAAGTAGATATTAATGATATCCATGTATCAGTAATATCAATTATCAATGATATTGGTGATATAACTTAGGTATATATCAATGATATCTATGTATCAATGATAGAACTTCGGTAAACATTAGTGATATCCTTATATCAATAATAGCCGTGATATCATCGATAGCCTTAATGTCAAAATATTAGTGATTTAAGTGATATCTTGGATAGACATCAGTGGTATGACCTAGGTAGATATCAGTGATATTAGTGATATTAATGATATGACTTAAGTAGATATCAGTGATATTCGTGTGTTGGTAATACTAATATCAATGATCAATGATAATAGTGATATACCTTAGGTAAATATTAACGATATCTATATATCAGTAATAATTGTGTATTGGTATATTAATTATCAATAATATCAATGACAAAACTTAGGTAGATATCAGTGATATTCATGTATCATTGATATCAAACTTATTTATCAAATTGAAAGCTATCACTAATAGCAGCTATCGCTGATAACAAATTATAGCACATTCTTCAAATCGAAGGCTATAACTAATAGCATATTTCTCAAATTGGAAGTTACCACTGATAGCAGCTATCAGTGATAACAAATGATAGCAGCTATTAGTGGCTATCATTGATAGCTACTATAGCTTTCAATTTGAGAAAATCGGAAAGAAAAGTGCAAAATGGTGAGTGTGCTTGGGCTTTTTAGTCTTTTACTAATTTTTGTGGTATTTATGCAATTATTTTATCCTTGTGCTACAGATTATATTATTTTCGGCTTAAGTGCCATTTATGCAACTACCCCTAGTGATTAAGTATATAACAATATTTCTAAATAATTACAATATAGCAACATTTATTAGTGATAGACTTTATCGATAATAACCTCCTATTAGCAATGTGATAGACTCTAAGAGCTAAATCTAAATTTTGCTATATATGCAAATTCTCTTGTATTATATTATATATGCTAATATTTTGGGTAGGATTGCTATATTTGCGAACAAGCCTATAATTTATCATACATACCAATTATCTTTTTTTAAAAAATTAATTTCAATATTGTCCCCCCCCTTTTATCTATTGGCGTCAATTTTAACTTCAAACTTATTAAGTATGACCCTCCTCCCTCTGTTTGATACTTATTCCAAAGTAACAAGAATATTGTTGTTTTTTATTTTTCCTTCGTTGAGATCCATCTATTTTAGGAAAGCTATTGTCAAATTTGTTGAACACAGTGTGTTGTGAAAATATTAAAGGCATACTTAGTCGAAAGAGTAAAAATTGGAGAGAGTTAACTCCATTACTTATTTGGTCAAAAGAGTATGTGCTCACCCCTCAATACTTCTCCAAATTAAACCATTTTTCAGACTACACTCAAATTTGTGACTCCATGTTTGTGGGGGGAAGATTTTGCATGTGTTTGGGCCTTAATTTTTGCCCAAAGTAAGAAGCCCAATATCCCCATGAGCCAGAAAATACAAAAGCCCAATATCACAAAATGGGCCCACTTGCGATTCCTTCGTGCTTTACAGTTCCAATTTAAACCGCGTTTCTATTTCTTTGCAGGCACGTTATACCGTCATGCGATTCGCACGTGATACAGTCACGACTGGCACGTGCCTAGAAACTCCTGCATCGTCCGCCGTGAAAACTGAAATCAATTAACCTCCCTGCGTTTGGTTCCTGCGAAAAAGGGGAGAAGAATGGGCGAGGTTTCAAAATCGACGATGAAGAAGAAGAAGAAAAAGGGTCGCCCTTCTCTTTTAGATCTCCAAAAGCGCTTTCTCAAGCAGCAAAAGTTGCAAGAACAGCATCAACAACCGCATAACGCTTTCGATATTACCTCGAACCCTAGGATCCCATCTTCTTGTCAGAATCGCAATGTTCATCTGGCGACAGAGCGCGTCAACGGCGGCGACGATGGCGACGACGACGATGGCGACGACGACGACGAGCGCATCGAGAAGAAGCATAAGCCCTTACTCGGTTTAACTTCTCGACAAAACTATCCTACATTGTCCGCGTATTCTTTGCGTAAATCGGCTTCCTACGCTGAAGATTCCGCGGCGGCCCTCAAGCGTCGCAGAATCGGCGCCGCCCAGTTTGGATCTTCTGAAGTGGTGATGAACTGTCTCTATTCGCTCGTCGAAAAATATTTCAAAGCAAAAAAAAAAAAAAAAAAAAAAAAACCCCTTAGGCAACGATTTATAAAATCCACCAGTTTTTTTATATTTTTTATTTTAAAAAAATATATAAAAAAATCAATTGCTGTGTTATGTTATCCAGACGAGGTTTAATTATTTGTTTAATTTCGCGGGTAAATTGAAGATTCTGGCGAACTTTCTGTCAGATCGGAGGTTTGTGGGGGCGTGTGTTGTTTGACTTGGTCAAGTTTCGTGTCTATGTTATCTTTTTGAAGTTTGGGATGATAGTAGTTTTCTTACAGTAGATAATATTACTTAATGCAGCTCTCCCTTTCTTTATTTTTATAATCATAATTAATTAATCTGATGGAAGCTTTAATTGAACAAAATAATGCAGTATCAACTAGAAAAGAATGAATTTGTCTTATCTCTGACTTTTTTCTATTCATGTCGTATTGAAACCCAATTCCCACGTCCCCCAAAGTTGTAATCTTGTTTTAATGGCGATATTAAATAAATTTGCAGAGAGAAGAAAAAGCTTTGAAAGCGACAGACACTGCACATGGTAGGGTATCTAATTCCAAACGAAGCTCAGTTGTTTGTTGTTGATGTTGAAGAAGAAGAAGGCAGTGTTTTGAACTTTATTTGGTGATACTATTTTATGTGGTGGGTAGGGTCGCAGGTGGAGTCTGGTCCCACGACAACTTTGCCAGACAAAAAGTTGTTGATTTTCATCCTTGATAGACTTCAAAAGTGAGACTGTTCATTTGTTTCTTATCGTTTTGCCTCATTATTGTTTGCAATTTAATAATCCTTCTCTGAGTATTAGTGCTCTCTGTTTTCTTCCAGAAAAGACACCCATGGAGTATTTTCCGAACCCGTGGATCCAAACGATGTACTTTTTATTTTTATTTTTTTAATGCCATCTTTTATTCGTTAGTGTTTAGATTTTTTAGGCGTAAATTTGATTCTTTTTTTTTTTTTTTTTTGGGTAATCTCTACAGCTTCCCGATTATCATGTCATCATTGAGAATCCCATGGATTTTGGGACTGTGAGGGCCAAATTAGATGGAGGAGCTTACGCGAATTTGGAACAGTTTGAAGTGTGTACACAGTGCTTTATAAATTACTCTATTTATTTCGTTTGATGCGTACATTTAGTAATTTCGCAGAGTATGCTTCTTAATTATTATCGAAGACTTATCAGTTTTTTGACCAGTAGATTGTGCCATTCTGATTGCTCACGTCTCGGTCTTCTTTTCAACTCTAAATTTGTGATATTTGACTTATGGAACTGTTTGAGTCGTCCATGTAAATGTGCGTGCAAAAGGCTGCGGAAATTTTCAGCTATTTACCCTATCTGTGTTCTGAGAATCTTCTCTATGACGCCACAATCCCACCAAGGCTTTACACTCCTCAGAAGTTTTGAGCACCTTAAAGTGTATGGTTGACCTTTTTATGAACTGTTGTTTGGAACTCAATTCAGTGATGTGCAAGGTCTTAATCTCGATGGGTTTTGATTAAGACCTGTGATGACCTCTCATAATTTATGTCTTTCATGCTATTGTCTAAAAGTCTACACACCGTATGTGTATTCAAAGCTCGAGAATTTGTGAACTTCTCTTACTCTATTACCTTTTTTTCTAGAAGAAGTATATGTATATTGTGAAGATTGAATACAGAATGAAGTATTGACATTTTATCATTTTTAATGTTGCAGGAAGACATTTTTTTGATATGTTCAAATGCAATGAAGTATAATGCCTCTGATACTGTTTTCTTCCGTCAGGTTTAGACAAGTTTGGATTTGTGTTTTTGAATGTTATGGCTTTTACATTGATTAGAATAATTCTTGGATTTACTGTTTATATGTTCTAAAGTTCACTTTATTTTAGGCACGTTCCATACAAGAACTTGCAAAGAAGGATTTTGAGAATTTGAGGCGAGAGAGCAGCGATGAAAGTGAACCAGAACAGAAAGTTGTGAGGAGAGGTAGGCCACCAGGAAAGAGCCTGAAGAAATCCTTAGGCCTTGGTAACCCTATTGAAAGTATTGGGGCAGAGTTCTGCTCAGGTGCTACGCTTGCTTCTGGATGTGATGATTCCTACAACGTCAACGGTTACAATTTGAGAAGAGCACGTTCCACCTTCAGGCCCCTGCCTGCAGATCCTCTAGCAAGAACATCTACAGCTCAGCATGGCGAAACTCTGGCCAGCTGGTTGCCTGAATGGAAAAATGAGTTTCCAGGTTTTTTATACTTCACACTACTACAAAATATCTTATGGCCATCTTTAGAGTTTTGTCCAACATATCTGAGAGTTTTATCCACTCGTTTTCAGCTTCAGTTTTGAAGGGTGTTCTTAAAAGTGGAAAGAATAATAATATGGCTGTGAATGAGAATAGACGTGATACCTATAATCGTTCAATGTCCTGCGGGAATTGGCCATCTGTCTTTGGTAATCTTGATGGAGACTTGAAGCAACTAATTGCTGTATGTAGTGTCACTCCTCGTACTATTCTTCTATGTAATGTTTTTGTATATGCATTGGAGGCCAGGTAGTGCAATTGCAGTCATAGTAAATCTAATTTTTATCAATATAAAGCAGGTAGGTTTGCATGCTGAGCATGGTTATGCAAGAAGCCTAGCTCTCTTTGCAGCCGATCTTGGTCCTGTAGTTTGGAATATTGCTTTAAAAAAAATTGAAAGGATTAGTCGGGAGCTGGGGAGAGTATTGATACAAGAAATTGAAATGCTACAGCAGCATCGCATGTTGCCTGTGGATGGAAGATCATCCGACATGAAAACAGTGGCAGAGAGCACGGCCATTCTTCCATGTAGAAGCATGTCTGGCTCTAACATTGGTGTTTCGAATGATTTTTTGAAACTCGGCGAAGATGCTGATGATGAAATGGATAGAGTGAGAAATTCTGAAAGTGAAACAGCATTGCTAGACAGAAGTAGAGGTGTGATAGGATCAACAACTTGTATACCGAATGAGCAGAACGATCAGAAATCGGTAGTTCCTTCAAACATCCACCACATAAATGGTATTCTTTTCCCCCATTTTTCACAAGAAATGAGAATGGTAAGACTTGATTCTATTCTTGGTGGGACGTCTTGTTCAGACAACTCTACAGTGCCTTGTCAAATGCATTGTACATCTCCAGCTCTCAACACTGCTTCTTTCCAAACCCCTGCTGGTGTTGGCGATGTGGATTTGTTAAGCCAAGCTGGAATGCCAAAACTTACAGAAGATGCCTCTCAGTCTCACACTCTGTGGCATTCGCCGGCCCTTGTCTACTTTCAGGACTCGATCGATACACAACAAGATGAGCGTGGTGAAAAGGCACGATGGCAAGAATTATCAACACGTCCCGTGCTAGATTCAGTCACCTTCAATCCTGACCTTAATTTTGGATTAGGCTTATCAGCTGCACCCAGTTCTAATCTGCAGATTCTTTCACAAATTCAACCCGATTTAGTATTGCAGCTCTGAGGATTATGTTATTTGGCATGTATACGGTACAATTATTGTTGCAGTTGTGTACAGATAGTAACTTCAGTTTATCCCATTTTCTCGATCTAGACCATAGGGACTTGTACAATTATTGTCTAGATCCTCCTCATTTATCTGTTTACGTGGACAAAACAAAACCAAAATCAATATACAGTGAAATTTTTAAGAACAATGATGTGTTAACTGTATGCATTATTGCCCTTCCTAAACATTGGTAAATGATGGTCAGTTATATTATACTGTTCATCATTCAAATTCTGATTGTAATGTAAAAGGTGCTCCTGTCTCCAAGTTGGATGGTTCATAATTTTATTCCAACTGATATGTTTTTGGGTTTTTGTGTTTGTGTTCAAATCTATGAGCACCATTGTTCATATTGTACAACAACCCAATCACATGACATCTTTTGTTTCAAATTCTCTTATCCTTTTTTTGGGGCCCAGTCTGTTTTGTTTTGTTTTGTTTTTTTTTTTTTTTTTTCCCTCCCTTCGTTACGCGGCAGTTTCATGTTCTTATGATAAAACAAGGCAAAAAAAGACAAAAAGGGGGAAAAAAATCCCTTTTTCCTTTCTAAGTAAACCAAATTATATCACCGTTGATATTAACTACAACTTTGCCTTCTATCTAAGTCAATCCAGTTGGCTCATCAAGCTTTATCTTTATGTGCCATATTTCAACTGAAACTTTTTTTTAATCCTATTCTTGATTATCCTTTTAAAAGAAGAATTAATCAATTATTTTATTGGTCGTTTGAATCTCTAATCACATGCATCTCATGAGATTTGCAATGTTGCACCGAATTTGTACAATTCTCCGTTAGGTAAGATTTAACGTCGTCAACAGAGGTAAGGCGTTGACCCAATTCGGACCGGGTCTGAAGTCAACGTGACAACCCACAATTCAAACCGGATCTTAACTGAACCGCTGGGGTCGCATTGTTAGTTTCGTAAATAATAGATATGATAAAGGACAATGGCGGAAACCGGCCGACCGAAACTTTTAAATGCTGCCAAACGGAAGGAAGAAATCCAGAGACTTGTGAGGATTGCCCCCACTAACATAAATGCAAAGTATTAATGGCCCACCATTCCCCCAGCCCCAGGTTCATTTTCTAAACAAAACTCCTCTTTCCCCCCCCCCCACC